>BPLQ01011816.1:0-63693 GCA_021605075.1 Caerostris darwini
AAAATGACATGAGTAACATATTCATCAGCATAACAATCATATAATCAAACCACATACACTTTTACAAGAGAAAACAAAATATTACAGCAAGCTGATAAAACAGTAAATAAAAAGAAAAATACAAAATTATTTACATTAATTATAAACTGTACAATATTATGTTTGCATTTTATAAGACTAAAAATTAAATAATAAGTAATAATTTTATTACAGTAAAAGATTTTACTTAATATAAGAGACGGTAATGGAAACATGCTAAATAATGTGTTAAATTCTAAACGAATATAATATTAATACATGAATTTCTCTTGAACAAGAGCAGTAATATTGGATTTAAACATTACGTCAAATGTGTTAACACAATTTTATACGCTCAATTTTATATTACTACATTTTCTATGAAATATAATTTTAATAAAAGGTTTATTTTCTTACACAAATTTTTTTCCTATATTATATATATATATAAGCAATACTAATTGTTAAAAGGAATTTAATAAAAATAATAAATCATTATTTTTTTACTGGAAATCTAATTTTAAAATTCTTACCAATAATTGATTTAATTTCTTTCAAAACAAAGCATGTAAGGTACAAAAATTTACAAACTAAATGTACTTTTAAGGACACACAGATTTTCTACATAACTATTTAATAAATTTAATTTAGATGTTTTTTTGTATTTCTTATATCATTTGCATTATCATGTTAACAATATTAAAAACATTTAAGTAATTAAATTGTTAAAAGGCAAATCTTGCTTATGTTTATCAATGTTAAAAAGAAATGAACACTGAAATACATTAAATAAATAATAGAATTTTAAAATGCATATATGTTTATAACAATCACCTGAGATAATTAAATTATAATTTTTAGAATAACTTAAAAAATATCTGGATAATTGAACATAAAAAAAAAATTTACATTAAAATTTCTTTTAATATTTTTAAAAAATGTCATTATATATTATAACATCTAATCAAATTTTTTTAAATCTGATCGAATGTTTTTCAAAATTATTTATTGTTTTAAAGTTTTAACTAAATGTAAAATGAAAACAATAAAACATCATTTGCTCATTTAAATTGTATAATAGCAATAAAAAATACCTACTCATGCACTTCTTTTACAATAGGGGCTAAGCCACCAAATGATGAAGCAAATGTATTGTTTTCAACTTGTTTTATTCCTGTAATCCTGCCATCTGAATCAGAATTCAACAAATAATCTGATCGAATTAGACCCAATGAAATTTGCTAGGTAAAAAAAATACCAATTAAGACAATTGAACTTAATTTTAAATATTTTCTTATCACATGTTAAAATTTAATAAAAATGTGATACAAATTATTTTTATAAAACTATAATTTATGCATAAAATTTAAAATATGTGCAAAATATTTTTAACACAGGACAAAATATAATCAGATACACTTCTAAATACGTTATATTAGATCCTCAAATAGAAACCTTATGTTTGTATGTGCTTGTGAAAATAAATATTTAATTTTTTTACTGGAATTTAGCAGATTTTCAAAACAAACTTTTTTTTTCATTCCGATTTTAGTATATATTTTTATTTTATCTGGCATTTTATTGTATTGTGCTAGTATAATATTTACAATCTTTTAGCATGTAAAAATAATGTAAGGTAAACATATTAATAAAATTAAAAACATAGATAGTTTACTGATGGCGAGTGGCATTCAGTACCACAGGTTTCAGGTTCCAGGGTGCCATGGATGTTTGTAGTGGTTCAGAATTCACTTTAAACCACAGGTCATGGTCTAATAGGATCATAGAGCATTGTGGGGTAATGTTACTTGAGTCTATAGCATATCTTCAAGCTAAACGTGTCCCCTGGGTAGTGCTAATTGAGTAACAGCAGTGCAGCGCTTGCTTATGGCATAAAGATTAACTGTCTTTGTACTGCCAGCTGCATTAGAACAACAACATATTGTTTACAGAAATTAGATAAAGTGAAAAAGTTGGATATATCCCATTAAAATATAAACAAAATCTCATAAAAATACAAAACATTTAAAATTACAAGGTTGTTCTTCAAACTATCAGTCTGCTATTTTGTAACACGAAATTTAAGTACTTTAATTTTCTGTCTATAATCTGCAGGCACAATTTTCAACCTTAAAATATAAAAGATCTCATATAATCTATAGGAGATCCATGTCTCTTTTTCATTATACCATACATCAATAAAGTGTTTTATACACAAGATAAAAAAAAACTAATAAAGCATTTCTCAATTTAAAAAAAAGCTTTTTGATGCCAGAAATTAAATAAGTTATGCTATAAATTTAAGATCATGGAACAGAAGGAAAAAAATATGCATTTAAAAATATTGTAAAATCATAGGAGATATTTCAGTCTTCTGTAAAGTGCTTTTAATCTCTCTCTCTCTCTCTCTCTATATATATATATAAAACTTTATTCCGAGGTTTTTTTTTTTATCCACTAGCACACACCAAGACATAGCATGCAAACATTTTGTCTAATTTTGGAAATGCACAGCTCTCTTCCACTGTCTATAACTGTTAAGTTTCTTTATATTTAGCAGTTTATTTTCCTTTTGCTTTAACAATCTAGGCAATTTTTGTTATCAAAAACTAATTTTAGACAACATTTTTCTAGAATTAATTCTTATGAAACTTCTAAGAGGAAAAGAAACCATCTACATATTGTATGCAGCAGCCTCTAATCCTCACCTCAAAATTGTAGCTTCTAAAGCAGGTAATTATGGTATATGTTTCGTAAATACAACAGAAATATTAAAAAAATACTGAAAAATAAAGAAACTAGATATACTAGTGTATCAATGCTCATGTGATTCTCTATTGAAACAAAAAACAAGTCAAACATGAGAAACACTGTATGGCCAAAACATTTATACAACTACCTAGTTCTGTCATTGATATTTGGAGATAATTAGGAAGTTACAAAAATAATTAAATTTTCATTTTTTGTATTATCCCGGTGCTTTTTCAGGTATTTTAATTTTATTATTATTATTATTAGAATCTCTAAGTACATTTAAGAATGTATATTTCATGATCCATTTTATTTTATACAAATGCACACTGTTTTATTTTGCACATTAGCATAACTTATAAAAGAAATTTCATAAATGGGTGAGTGTTGATACACAAGTATCTAATTTAAAATATTAAAATTTCAAAAATTAATAACCTCATCTTTCTCCACAGCTTCATATATTTTAAAAATATTTCGTGTAAATTCATCAACTTCAATTGTGCTGAAAAATTTTATTTAATTAATCAAATATTGAAAATAAATATCTGTTCAATGAAACAAAACAAAAGACAAATAGCAATAAAACTAAAATATAAAAATGTCTTAAAAATACAAATTTTAAAATATCTTAAAAATTTAGAAATTGCATAATAGACTATTTATAGCTTATTTCATCAATAGAAAACAAAGTTGATTGGTATGGTATCATAGCAATAGAACCAGTTTTGGTCAAGTTGCACCAAACAATTTGATTATCCTTAAACAAGTTTTTATTATTACCAAGTTAATCCTCAAAAGGAACAGACACACAAATTTGAAAACACAATCACAAGTTTCAAACTACACAAAATAAGTTTAAAATACATTTTTATGATTAAAACCTTACAGCTTGAGTAGTGGCAAACAAATTATTTATATCCAGGTTTGTTATCACTAAAATAAACACATTTCTGTGTTTTTTTAGTGCTTCAAGATATAGTTTTTAATTTAGTAATATCTGTATAATATGATAAAGAGTGTTCAGTAATAATTTTATGAGCTAGGGAGTAACAAAATTTTCAGTAATTTTATTTCAGGAATTTCCTTCTTGGATAAGGTCTTATATGGTCAGCATCCCCCTCTTATCAAATGGCTAGAGAAGGGTTGGCCAAACAAAATGATCTTGCGGGCCGCATATAAAATAATATATCCCCATATTAGATTTAGACCCACTATAGACAATTTTTGGAGTTAAAAATTGAAGCATAATGAGTTATCATTTTCGTGTTTACTATTGTTCTTACATCTAAACATAGATAATATAATAATGATACTAAATGCAGATTGTAAAGAAATATATAACGTTAAAAATGAAATATAAAAAATATATAAACGAAATTAAAAAAAGACGAGTTGCCCAGACAAGATCTGTAACCTGCGCTGCGCTCAATTGCCAAGACCCCTTTTTGCAGGAACATGGGTTAAAATGCATTTCACATAAGTAGGTCAGAACATTCACTCGGTTAGTAAAAGTAAAAAAAATAAAATAAAATAAATAAATAAATAAATAAATAATAATATTATTAATAAAAATAAAAGAAAAAAACGTTTGAAAAATTAAATAAATTACAAGAAACAAACATAACTAACAAGTTATAATGTGTAAGGAGAATAAGAATAAACAAGCAAAATATATGAAACATTGTTATGTTTCTAGTTTGAATAGTAGTAAACGTAAAGGATAACAATGAGTCTTGTCCTAGTTGTTATTATTATTCTTGATTACAGAAGAGGAGGATAAGAAAAGGAGAGGACAAAAGAATGAAGGCAAAGATTGTGATATTCTTACACGTCTAAAGAAGATGTGCCCCTGAGATGAAAAGAAGTTAAGAATTAGTAAATAGTTAACATAATATTTAATTTGAGAGAAATCTAAAATTTAATTACATAAAGTAAATATAATTATTTTATAAAAGTAACAGAAAATAGTTTACACTAATTAATTATATACACAAAAAAGATATTCTTCAAAACAAAAATAATAATACACATTTACCAGTTTTAACTTCAATTGAATAAAAATACAATTTAGTTTCACATTTAATTTAATAAAATAAGCATTTTATCATATACCTAATATTATTCATATCATTTGGTTTTATACTGGTATAAGTAACTTATGTAAATTATCTTTAGAAATAATTGAATAATGCTCATTTTAAGATCTTTATAATGGCCCACTAAAATTTTTATAATGATCTATTCAGTATAAATTTTAATGCTTTGCTAACTAAATAATAATCAAAATTGCAATGAATCAAGATCTTTGGTACAATAAGGCAATAAATCCTTGATTGTATACAATTTCCTGATTCTTCACTAACAGAAAAGTATCATCAATTCTATAATTTGTTACAAAGGAGCCTGACGGCCAAATGGCTAGCGCTCAGTACCACAGATTTCAGGTTCGACTCCCGGCAGTGCCCTGGATGTTTATAGCAGTACCATAGGTCCTGGTCTAGCATGATCGTAGAGAGTTGCAGGGGTATTGTTACTCTGCATCCATAGCTTATCTTCAAGCTACATGCAACTCCTGGGTAGTGCTAAGTGAGTAACGTTGGTGCAGCACTTGCCTTAAGGCATCAAAGGAAATTGTCTAAGTGTTTGCCAGCTGCATTAGAAAAATAAAAATAATAATTTGTCGCAATTTCATTAAAACTTAAAAAAAATCCATATAAAAAAGATAGAAGTTAAAAATATGTAATTACTATAAAATAAAATTCTAAAATGAATTTTAATGATACATGTTCTTATAATGATAAAAATAACTGAAATATATATATTTTTTATTTCAAATATAAATATTTATATGTAGTAATGAATACTGACCAAATACGAAAATTTACCCCCCCCCCACACACACGTGCACAAATTATATAATACAATTTTGAATAGATATAATATCTCAAGAAATAAATTAAAAATAAAGTTTACTATAAAAATGTCTATAGTTATAAATACCTGGACAAGCATTCCTTCAAAATATCTTTACAATGAGCAATTTTATGTATTATATAATTTAAGTAAGGTTGCAAATCATTAACTTTCTGGAACCAGTCCATAGGAAAAGGCGATGGAACAAGGCAAATTGGAATTGGAACTCTAACATCTTGACCCAAATCAGAAGTCCTCATCGATATGCCTAAATAAAAATTTAAAATTGATTGAATTCATATAATGCTGAAAAGAACTATTAATTTGTCAGGCAACCTTACAAGTCATTTTCCTATTATAGGTTTTAAGCAAAAAAATCTGCCTTTTACGGACTTCCATTACTGAAATTGTGATTAAAAGAGTGTTCAAGTTTAATTCATATTTAGCAACATTTTTATAAAAATGAAAAATTCTGAAATATATTTAAAATCGAAGCCAATTACAAGAATTGTGTGAAATTTTAGACAGAAAAATTTTCTAATTGTAAATATACATAGTACATAGTTAAATATTGTTTATAAAGTATCTGAAAATATAATATGAGCAGCAAATGTGAGAAATGCATTTCATCAGTACTAATACAATTTGCTATTTGTATAATAAATAAAACTAACATAATCTGTACAATATAAAATATATCTATTTATTGTGATAAAAAAAAAAAGTACTGGAATTGAATAAAACACTGCAAAGAAAATTAAATGATGCGATTGAAATCTTAAGAATTCCTAAGATTCACTAATAGTTTTCCATACATAAATTTATTTTCTAATTGTTCTAGCACAATTAATGCTCTTCTTTATAATGTACTTTATACAAAACATAAAATGTAATAGTGGAATAAGATTGTTTCCCTAACACAATAAATTTTAAAATTTATCCTTTAAAAAGTTATATTCTGGCAGCTTTAAACAAAAACATAAAACATTATAGTGGAATAAGATTGTTTCCCCAAAACATTAAATTTTAAAATTTAACATTTAAAAAGTTATTATGTTCTAGCAGCTTACTTTATACAAAAACATAAAACATTATAGTGGAATAAGATTTTTCGCTGGTACATTAAATTTAAAAATTTAGCATTTAAAAAGTTATTATGCTCTGGCAGCTTACTTTAGACAAAAACATAAAACATTATAGTCGAATAAGATTGCTTCCCTAACACATTAAATTTTAAAAAGTTATGTTCTGGCAGCTAACTTTACAAAAAAGCATAAAACATTAGAGTAGAATAAGATTGTTTCCCTAATACATTAAATTTTAAAATTTAACATTTAAAAAGTTATTATGTTCTGGCAAGCTTACTTTATACCAAAAACATAAAACATTATGGTGGAATAAGATTGTTACCTTAATACACTAAATTTTAAAATTTAACATTTAAAAAGTTTCAGAAATAAAACTTTCTGAATCTAAACAACCAGATTAAAAAAGAAAGTGAAGAATTGATTTTGTAAAAAAACCATGATGAATATATATTAAATTGAATACATCTTAAGTTTTGGTTTGGTTTGTTCTCTTTTTTGGCTTCGTTATTTTTGGATGATCTATTCAGTTGATAATATTTTTATGCTTCATTTAGGATCTATATTTAATTAAAATGACTTGATAGTATGAATTTAAATCATAATTAGCAAATTTGATTGCATAAACATACAAACAACATAAGTTATGCAATATTAGAGAAAACAAATTTTAGAATTTTTTTTACAATTAACAAGCGTTTCAAATCGTTCTGCTTTTTTTGTCCTAAATAAACAAAACTTTAAATTATATTTTTACAGTCTCCGTAATAAAAAACAAGAAGTTTGAATTAATAAGAGTTCAATTTGAGAAAAAGGAAGTATTATACAATTATTAAAAAGTATTATCATCATATATAAATAACATAAAAAATATAGCAGAATATCCTTTTATATGTTGATTAAATTAGAAATTGGGTACATTATGATAATTAACAAGCTAAAATTTGTATTTCTAAACATAATATTTCAATATATATATATATGAAATGAAAATGTACAGAACAAAAATTTATTTGTCTGAAAAAATTGTGATGATTTCATAAAATAATTAACCTTTAAATAGTGCAAAGTCTTTAGCATCTTGACTAAGTGAAATTATATTTTCATCATCGAGACCATATCTTGTATTCAAAATATGTCCTTCCATTTTTGTTCACTGAAGTTTTTAAAATAATTTATTAAATAAAATAATATTTATTAAAAATAGCTGCTTCAATTCCACAACACAGATGACTTTTTTAAAAATCAATGATTACAACAAAATCAAAAGCTGCTTCTTCAACCTGCATTCATCTAAAGCTGCATTTGCACTAGTTTTCGTTTCGAAATTCGTGTCTTGAAGCGAATGAACGCCAATCTGATTATGTAATAATTTAGAGAAGAGTTGAGTTGAAAGTAATAAAGTTGTGATTCTATTACTCAACTGTAGAACTTTCTTCTTAGTACAATGTCTACGAATCAACTCTAATCTTACATTATGCAATGCAAAATTCTTCCAACGAATAACAGATAGAAGATAACATTCTTTTTTAAATAGTTAGCAGTTTGACCTGAGATTATTATTCACTCAAGAACAACTGATTTATAGCAGATTCAACACTATAAAGAGTATATAGAGTATAGAGAGTTAACACTATACAGAGTATAGAGTATAGAGAGTTAACACTATACAGAGTATAGAGTATAGAGAGTTAACACTATAGAGAGTATAGAGTATAGAGAGTTAACACTATAGAGAGTATAGAGTATAGCAAGGGATCTGTAACATTGCATACGGCATCATACGATTACTATTATGTATTTATCATGACTTTTCTTTCCTACTGCCTTCACATATCACTGAGTAGATGAACGCTTCGCGTTCAGGCACTCGACATCTTTATTCAACAATGATGAACATTGCATCCAAATTGCACTATCTAATTTGACACTGTAATTTTCAGAGGTGGTATTTAGGGAGTTAACAGATGTCTCCTCGAGATCAATGGATGGAGTTTAAGATCCACAGATTTGTCAATCCCATTCCTGGCAACGGAAAGAGAATTTTCAGTTTAAACTCGCTTTTTGACGTTCTAAATGAGCTTTCTCAGTTCAAGAATCATACACCATATTCGTCATATCGAATCACTCTGTGCTAAAGATCAATGTTTTTAAAAATCTCGTTATTTATTTGGGAAATCTGCAGATAATTATACTTTAATAACTTTTGTAAATGCGATGCATCATTAAAATTTTCGCATATGTGTGATTATCGTTGTAATTCAGAGGAGGAAAAAAATAATGAAGAAATAAATAAAGAGGCATATAAATGATACAAAATAAAGAGTTAAATTTTAAAATAATTAAACATTTCAAAAGATTTCAACATAAAAAGAACATTAAGAAAAAATTAATCACTTAATACACTACGTTTATATGAATACAACATTTTTCAAAAATATATATGTAAGCCTATATATATATATATATATATTTGTTCTAATGCAGCTGGAAAACAGTTAGACAATTTGGTCTTAGATGCCTTAAGGCAAGCGCTGCACAGACGTTACTCACTTTGCATTATCCAGGGGGCGCGTATAACTTGAAGATAAGCCACGGACGCGGAGTGACAATGCCCCCGCAAAGCTCTACGATCCTATAAGGACCGGGACCTACGGTTTAAAGTGGATTCCGAACCACTACAAACATCATGGCACCGCCGGGATTTGAACCCGAAACCTGTGGTACCGAGCGCCAGAGTGCTAGCCACTCGGCCATTCAGGCCCATGTAAGCTTATATAAACATCACAAAATTTCAAGTTAGTTTAACTTAGGAATAAATGAAATTTATCTGCCTTACATCAATTTTCGAAAGTAATCAAGAAATATTTTATAAGAAAAAGTTTTATAATTAATAATACTTTTTACCATATTAAATAAAATCGTCTGTTTAGAATATTTAATACTTGAAACTAATGTTTATTTCTATCATAGAATATCTTCGTGACTAGATCCGGCATGCATACATCGTTCTAAATTCGCAAATTAATAATTAATTTGCTCTTAGAAAAGTTATACTATTAAAAAAAATTAATCGAACAATTAGTTTAATTGTTTCAAACATTTTTTCCATCATAAAGCCTTTATAAAAAGCATAATAGAGTAATCAGCAAATCAAGATCGATGAGACCAACATTACTATTTCATGGGATGAAGAGAATTATCATTCAAATATTGAATGTAAATACAATATTAATGGCTACAAAAGATAAAACAGGATCGTAAGTAAATTGTGGAGTAGTTGTAAGGCAGTTCAATGATCAATTCGATTAGCCAGGGGGAGTGGCAAGGAAAAACTCTTTATTGGTCTAAAGACTTGAAAACTTCAAATTTCATTAAAAATGTTTTTACTGTGTTATATTTGCTAATGAAAGCAAATGTAAAACATTGGGCTAGTGATGATATATGAATTTGGATAAAATTGAAAGAGAAATTTTAAAAAGTGATTTTACTTCATTTGTTAAACATGACTACGCATGATAGGAGATATGGTGTGGGGACATATATCAAGTTTATAAGTTCGAATTTATTGGAACTCATGCCTTTATGCATTTTTACTCATGTTCAGGCACCAATTAAAAATTTTGGTCAGTAGAGACACTCGAAATTCTTTCAGGACAACAATCCTTAGTATACTGCTCTTGAACGCTCGAATATAATTGCTTTGCTATTTATTGTGAAGATCTCATTAAAATGCATGGGATTAAATTTGAACAATAGAATGTATAGAATATATTTCATAGAATAGAATATATTTCATAGAATAGAATATATTTCACTAAAGATAGAATATATTTATAGAATGTATTTCCCTAAAATTTGAAAATTGATTTCGGAAGAATAGCATTTCCTCTAAGCAGCAGTTCAAATCTGTAATAAAGACAATTTGCAACAAAATAGGCTTAGAATTTAAAAAATATATATATTTTGAATCTATAACAAAACAATTAAGGGTATGTCATATGAGTAACCTCTTTATTCTACTACTAAGTTGAATAAAGAAGTCGAGTGCCTGAACGCGAAGCGTTCATCTACTCGATGATATGCGATGGAAGTAAGAAAAAAAAGTCACAATGAATAGATAATAGTAATAGTTTGAATTGGGAAAAGATTTAAAAAAAAGAAAGAAAGGGAAACGAAAAACATTGAATGCGCATTAATATTATCATAAACTTACATCTATATCCATACTTTTAAAAGTTAATATATATATTTTTAAAATATTGATAATTTTTTTTGTAACCTGAAATTGATCTCCTACCCATTCAGGCCTTCGACTATCTGGTGTTTTAAGACTTGATTTAGTATCTGGTGGAAAGTCAAAAGCCACATTTAAAGATTCATTGGATAATATGAGATAAGCAGTCAATAGGTGAGCGTATTCTCAAAGTCAAGTCAAGTCAAGTTAGGAGATTTATTCTTATTCATATTCGGGGAATAGATGAAAGAAGTAGTACCTCATTTGCGAAGCAGAAATAAAACATCTGTCTTTGATTATAGAGGAAAATTGTATTGGCTTGAAGATCATTGAATTATTATAAAAATAGCAGAAAAATCAGCATCAACAAAAGTGTCAAGGATGGATGATCAGCCTACAAGAGAGAGGAGACATCTGGTCATTGCTATGTGGGTGGAGATAAAAGATAATAGATCCGTTTTCTGTTCAAAAAGACAAGTGAAACCTGTAACTTTTCAATCGAGTTCTTGCTGATTCTATACTTCTTCAATTCTACTGAGGGAGATTAATATGCTTGCTGATTCTTTCAACACATACAGTATTTTGTTTAGAAGATCTTGATCCTCTTGGGATAAGGTGAAAAGTACAATCGTTACAGGTTGAATCTGAGCAGAAATTTGAATTTTCAGTATAGATGCAAAAGAGATTTGTGCATCAACTGTTCTTGGTGTGAAGATTCTTGAAGGAGGTTTGGTATAGGCTTTGACTAAATTTTGCATCTTTTTCAAAAGTCAAGATGCTCTTGAATTCCGTAATTAATACAGGTGGACTTTTCAATATATCCGACAGTAGGACATTCTTTGAAGAAGTACGGTCTTGTGCACTTTAGGCATCGTACCTTTGAGTTGCAGTAGCTACTTCCATAATGGAAGTAGTTGCAGTTAAAGCACTGGATTTATCATTGTCTACGATTGTTTCTTTCGACACGCACCGTAAGATAACCTCATAAATTTTTAAATTGTAGTCATTCCCGGGAACGATAAGTTGCAATATTGGAAGTAGTTTCTTAGCTTTATTTTGCAGTTAAGATATCTTGATATTATGGAGGTTACTCAAAATGGCGTCTTTAATATCAGTTGCATTGGTGGTAGTCGGTAGACAGATAGGAGTTCGTGACAGGTCCTTACTCGACCAACTCTCTATGATTCCAAATTTCCTTGGATTATAACTAACGACAGTAAAGTAAGTATTAATGAATGTGTGTCTTAAAAAGGCGAAACAAACAAACAAGCAAAACAAAAATTAACTATTTACTCACTTAAATGCAGTTAAATTAGCATTCCTAACACCTTCGTTGCACACTGATTATCATTTAAAGATTTAAATGATATTAAGATTTTGTATGTATAATTTCGACGTTTTGATCAGAATTAATTTTAAATAAATCAATGTATATATATATATATATATATATATATAATGGAATGAATTTTTAATTTTCACTAGAAGAAAAAAAATGTTGATAAAAATTCATAAATGAATAACGATCTTTAAGTGAAAAAAAGTTGTAATATCCAGGGTTGTCTCTAAAGTTCCTGCCATCCTGGGTAAATTAAACTTCAGTGTTTTTTTTTTTTTAATTATAAAAAATTTCTCCAAGAGAAAAACTGAAAAATAAGCTTATCATCTGATTTGTTTTTTAACAAATAATCAACAATAATATCATTTTCTTCAATCAGTAGCTGAATAGTGTGAACAATTAGCCTACTTACAACATTTTTTCTGTTAACTTTGACGTCATTGAAGATACTTTGTTGCTTTTCTAGTCGCAAGACGTATTGTATATGAACACCATTATCAGTAAAAATTCTACCCCAAATATGCTATAGATTTGATAACTGAGAACCTTTGCGTGTCATTAAAAGTTGTCCTCTATGTAATTAATATATATACTAGAGTGTGTGTAATAACACACGTTTTGCTCTTTCTGAAATACCCATCTATAACTAATAAATTCAGTTGCCACACTAACCCCTATTAAACTTAGTTCCGCACATTCTATTGACATCCACTTTTCACTGTTATACTTCTACTACCTACCTCAAGGCTCTCTCCAAAACAATATGTTAACCATACCATTATTGGTAGGTTTTTTTTTCTTCTTTTTCTTTAAATCCTTGATGTTATCCCTTGATTATTATTATTATGGTCAATTGCCCGACTTCTCATATTTTTAGCTGGCCCTGGTAATATCGAAACGAAGAAAATTATTTTTAAATGTTTATAAAATCTTGAATGATATTTTGATTGCACAACTGCCAACTACACGAAAGTCAATATTCTAAGGGAACAAAAGATCTCTTACATTTTATTTTGATTAAATAATACAGAAGTATTTAATGAGTTATCCTTCCTTATAATAAGTATCATTTCTAGAATTTCCTCTGCTGTTTAAACAGATATTTTATTTTTATAAATAAAGGAAACACATTTTTCATCTCTAAAAGAAAAAATATTTACTTTTCTAAATATATCCATCTATTTGAAAAAGGTCATTTCTGTTATATAGGAAAGATTAATGTTTATCTTTTAGTAATAAACATACCCTCTTTGGAGTCATTCAGAATGAATCTGAAATATCTCCACAAAGCAAAATAACTTACTATTTTATTAAATATAAAAATTGTTATTCACAGCAAAAAAACTGCAATTAATTATTCTAACCTGATTTATAAAGAAGTAAAATATTTATTTTTACTGTATTTTAACAAAGAAAAATGACCAGAAAATTAAAAAAATTAGATTAATGCTTTCAATTTTTTTTAACATCAGTGGACTTTATTAGATTCCGTTTATGTATTGTGCTGATAGGAGGACATTTACATCTGAGAGGACTTTCATGGAATCCCACATTTGCGTGTCCGTATGGAAGAAAACCCAGAAAAACTTCCATCATATAGCCTTCTACATGCTAGACATCATTACAAATTATCACACTTGCCGTTTAGTCTCTTTGTTTCTGGAAACAGAGATTGCAACGGCTGCCGCAGAAGATTCGAACATAAGCGTTCCTATCTAAGAGCTTCGAACGTTAACAATGGACCACGAGTCGGGCATTGCTTTTAGCTGGATACAAAAAATACCTAAATTGATGCATATCTAATAATGTCTATCATTTCCAGTTTTTATTTGAATTAGGCTCTATAAATATTGACGTAAGAAGATTAAATCAAGTTACAATGGAAGTTAAGCGTTAGCATATTTTTGCAATTTCTATTATTCTAGTTCTGTTGCATTAAAAAAAAATACGAATTTATCAATCTTAAAATTATTTAAAGTTGTTGTTTTCCAATGCCGCACATTCTGAATTGTGGCCCTTAGCCACCACAGTTTATGTAGCAAATTCAGTGTTACATAGGGTGTACCACAGACGGCCTGCTACACTATTGTAACATTTTTTCTTTCTCACGGGAAGAGTTTTGGCATTTCATTCCCAGTAGAGAGGAATGTATGTTATTTGACAAATATATAATAAACTCATTACTCAAATTTGATAACAGACGATCTTTATTGTGGGTATTTATATTACATACAATTAGAGTTTTGTAATAATAAGAGCAACTTGTCACTGAAATCTGATATTTGGTATCATGTATGAGGAAATTAGTGAATGTCTATGCGACCTTCACGAGTCGAAACGACTATAGATTGAATTTGCTATCAGTTGTACCATCGTGATTGGGGATAAACCACGAGTTGAGAAATGTCTACTTGAATGAGAAGCTAACCCCTATCTTGTCGAATTGTCCTAAAATAAGGGAGTTTTTTGTTGTTGTTGTTGTGAAGAAGAGAGTTCTGCGACGAGTCGACCAGAAGTGTTGTTTTTCTTTTCTCTGAAGTGACTGAAAAGATCGGATTTTTCGCCTCCTTACAAAGTGAGCCCCTTGTGGTTTCGTGTATCACGCCATGTGATAATTAAGATATGCCGCAGACCAGTGCATTAGATTTGTCGTAGACTCGAAAATTCTGAAAATCTCCGTCCTTGGAGTGAACTGCACTTGTGAATCCAATTATCTTTAATTTTCATTTTTTTTTTTTTTTTTTTGTAAATAAAGTGCTGCATGTACATATATAGTGCTTTTAAATAAAAGTTAAAGTGTTCCCATGAACTTGAAAGTGGCCCTCTTCTTGAAGCCGTTATAAATCTAGTATAGGCCGAGACGTTACACTATATCCGCATATAAAACGATCACCACCAAGGATAGCGTATGGGAATTTTGTACCCTCATCTCCATCTCTTTGAACCCTTAGAAAGACATTTCGGGTTGCAGTTTATCGTTCCAGTTTTGGCATAAGCATGGAAACTTTCGGTCGACATCATTATAGGATTTTGTACAGAGCCCCTTTAATTCGGAAGCCAAAGCACTATTACCAAGCCACTACAGGACAAATGATTCAGTTACTGTTTCCAATTTGTTCAGAAGCGATGAAGCGATTATACATGCTAATGGGGTTTTTTACATAAAAATTATAATTACGATAAATAAATTTAATAAAAAAAACAAAGAAGACATTATTTTATAAAATTATTCATAGCATCAATAACAAATTCTGATTAACAGAAAATATAAACTGGGTTTATCATTAAGTTATCTGAGCCTGAATGACCCGAGTGTCTAGCTTCGGTGCCACAGGTTTCGGATTCAAGTACCGGCGGTAGCACGAATGTTTATAGTGGCTCGAAATACATTTTAAGCCTTAGGTCCCGGTCTCATATGACAGTAAGAGCGTCACGGAAGCAAGTCAGACTTCTAACTACGGGTGCTCCATCACAATTGAAGTTGCCGCCTTTCCCTCCATCCATGAGTAGACTACTCACGCGATGTCCGTCCCGCACTGCGGATTAGTCACACATTAAGTTATCTAAAATTTGAATATTTATTTTAAGATATTAAGCAACTCTTTAACGTGCATCTCAAAAAAATAAAGGGCGTTTCAATCCATAGTTAAAAAGAATTATAAATAATTTGAAATAATATGTTATCTATTTTTTCTTAAAATACATCTTATCCATTTCTTTAAAAAAATTAAAAACAGAAGAAAAATTCAATTCCTTACTGATGGTTCTTAAGGAATATACAGTGAGTATTTCAATTTGTTTCGTTTTGAACCAATTTAAAGTAATAAATTTTTTCACCAATAATGTTTTGGAGAAAATGGTAATGAAAGATATATAAATTAAAGATCAAATTAAAAAATGATTTGTCATAGACAATTTTGTTATTATTATTATTAATTACTTTCATAAGAGGAATTCTTACGAACATTATATCACTCGGTATTTTCTGATTACAGGAAAATAAAACATTTTTAATTTCCAAAAAACTTGAAAAATAAAGTATTTAAAATATCGAAACAGTAACTCTTTTTAAATCAAAGGAAAAAATTCGCATACATCGCATGATAGTAATGGACTGGTACCAAAGTTCTATACGGAATTCAGCAAATGAATATGGCAATCATACACTATAAAACAATCACAATCAGGAGTTTAATCATCTAATAATCAATAAAAATTAAAACAATAAATGCAAGAGATAATTTCACCAGATTAGAAGTATCAGTCCGGAAAGGGTTTGTGTACGTAAAAAAAGATGAATCACAATATTAATAAGAACGTAGAGTTAGAACGTCATTTATCATTCGTAAATAGAGTATCTGAAACAAATAAAAAATATACATATATTACATAAAACAGTTACAGTCACATTCGGGTTTTATTTAATTAAAAAATAATTAATTATGTAACACTGCTTCCTCTGGCAAAAGCACCCCTTGTGGCGTTCGGAAGAAATGATTAGCAGGCCTCGAGACTCTCACTCGAGAAGTACGGCGCAACCACGCTCTTCTGTTAAAAAACATTTAGTTTATAGTTTCTCATCCCGAGAGGAAATACACTTAAAGCAATCATGCTTATTAGTTGGCCTGCAGACTCTCGCCCGGAGAGGAAGTATCCTTCGTGCAACCTGAGCTTAGCTGAGTATCTAGCCGGCTTAGGAGTGAAGCCCTTCCACGAATCTGATTATCTGTCTTTAAATGTGTTAAAATATCTATGTCTCTAATTGTATGTGTGTGGTGTTCTTGCATGTGTCAATAAAGCTGTGGTTTCTTCAGACTGTGCCCATATATATATCTTCATTGGGGCAACAACCCAATGATGGGCCAAGGCCTTCTGCCTACTGGCAGAGACAGGAGATGTTTTCTATTTACGGGATAGGGTTGCCAAAACTCTACAATCTTGTTAGACCTAGACTTACCGTTTAAAGTGGATTCCAAACCACTACAAACATCCATGACACCACCAGGACTCCAATCCGAAACCAGTGGCAGCGATAGCCAGAGCGCCATGTACTTATATATAGATTTTTCTTCAATCTTTACACGATTCCAGTATTAATTGGAACATAGCATTGTTTATTTATATAAGAAAATCACATTTAGCCTGCTTGCCAAGTGGAAGATTACGAAAAGAGTAGTTAGCACCTAAATTTTCTTGTCTAACTTATGGATAAAAACGAATATGTTTTGCATATTACTTTTAAGGGGCTCTAAGCACAGGCCTGGTTTTTAGAATAGACGTTCTTGCAAAAATTGTGTCCCATTCAATTGTTGATAAATATGAATCAAATGTTGCGAGAACCAATCTGATAATTCTTCTGTCCTCACGTTCTTTCATTTTTCTCAGCTATTAACTTTTTGACGTTATGTTCTGTCAAAGTTAAAGATGGAAAGGGTGAAAAAACAAAAGGACCCATAAAATTTTTTTTCTTTCTTATACTACCATAGGAAAAATTGATTTTTTAAAAAATATATCTGCATTTAAAATTTTTAAGAAGGAAAGCTTTAATTCGAGTTTATTAACTTCCATATCTTCATTTTTTTTAATGTACTCTGCCACACACAAAAGAAATAAGTTATTACTATTGATAATCTCATGAATGGGTCAGTATTCTGAAATCCGTGTCCAATGTTGCAATGATTTTCAATAATATTCCAGAATCAATGCTATTCTTTTTCTTGATGCAAAAATTAAAGATTATAAATTTCCTCACATAATACATAAGCAATAAAGTGTTCACAGTAATTAAAACATTAAAATAACACCAAATTTAATATAACAGTGCTGTAAAAATATGATTCTATATCATTGATTCCAAAGATTAAAATAACTCATACTCTATTAATAGAGGATTATAATATTAAAAGGATTCTGTTATTATGAATTATTGTTGGAGAAACAGAAATCAAACTTTTGATAAATTGGCAGCATTTATCACTTTTATTTTTTCTTATAGCATTTCTACTATTGAAAATCAAAATTAAATATAAAAAAAATAAAAGTGATAAAGGAAGAACAATAATATCATCAAAGATAATTATTTACTAAAATCAAAATTTTTTCTCAAAGTACTTTTTAATCTATCTTTTTGTTTAAGATCTGAAAAATATAAGCTTTTATTAAAGGATTTTTTCATATAATTTTCAAATATCAACTTGGACTAATAAAAACCACTTTTTATTGAAAAAGTTTAAAAAATAATATTGAATATGTTATGAAAATATAGTTGAAACAATATTCCTTTTTTGACGAACAATAAATTAATTTGAAATAATTATTCTATATTGGAATACAGATTTGAGGAGAGTTTCCTTACAATTTAGATTAATTTAATCACAAACTCTAAGAACTCTTATAATTGAACTTAATGATTATTTTTCTTCTGTTGAATTTTAAAATGTGGCTTTAAAGTATGTAAAAATCTACTTACAAGCAATAGATTGGGCCACTTTCTTCTTCATTTTTTATACAAAAACTCTTAGTTTTAATGAAATTTTATTAAAATATGTCAAAATAATTCTATTATGATTATATTATCTAGGGCAGTTATTTATCAAACTGTGAGGCATGCAATGCATTTCTTGATAAACTAATCCACCATAATAAATAGAAGAAGAAAAAAATAAATAATGTGGAAAAAAAAGAAAAAACTGTTCAAGAATGCATGTGAGAACCTAATAATTCATATAAGAAGAAAAACGATTTTTTTAACAAGCTCCATGAAATACTCCCCAAAGGTGTTATGAATCGAGAGTTTGAAGATAGCAGATTGATAACCAATTTATTTATAACAAAAGAAATATTAAAATTTATAAATTTTACAAATTTGATCAACTTTTTTTTAAGAAACAAATATTTTAATTAGGAAAAAAAAATATTTACTGACACAAATACAGTATAATATATGAGCATAAAATATATGAAATTCCATGGTAGAAAAATTGTGTACAGGACTTTTTAATACATGTTATTGTTAATATGTATAATTAAATTAAATTATGAATATTTATCAAAACAAAAATTAATAAATATTCTTAATTCTTTTAAGGAAATTAATTATTAAAAAATTATTACAAATATTTAAAAATGAGAAACTAAGAAATAATGTCCTAAAATTAATATATTTTCCGATTGAAAAATTTTCTAAAAATAAAAAAATTCAGTGGAAAATTGATCAAACAAAATTAGAATTTATGGATGATTGTTGTATGTTAAACAATAGAATAAATTAGCAAAAATTATTTTGCTTTAAAATTTTATAAGAATGTATAGCTAATGATAATAACAATTATTTTAATTTATATTTTTATAAAAAGCTAGAATAATGTAATTAAAAAAGAAAAAAATACATTAAAACATTGTTACAAGAATTAAAAAAAAATATCACAGAAAAGTATTAAAAATTTGAAAATTGAGTCTTCAACATTATTAAATTAATTTTAAAAATATTGCTTGCATTCTTTATACATAAAAATAAAAAGTTCTTATCTCTTTAATTTCAAAGTAAACATCATTTGAAATGGTTAAATTTTATAAATATTCTAATTGATATAGATTATCCCTCAAAATACTTCATTTAAATATTGCAATAATAAAAATATTGTATTACAATATAGAAATTTTTATTTTATAAATAGTTGTTTCTAAAAGATCTCTTTTATAAATAAAAAAATATTTGAGTAAATAAACTATTTATATAAGAAACTTTTTAAGCATACTTAAAAAGTTTCTTTCATTTTGTGTTTATTATCATTACTGTATTATATTACTCATGCTTAAAATTAAAGTGAAATCATTAATACAAAATTTTAAAATTAAAACTAAGTAATATTTTGAATTTAAGTCACATAGAAAACAATAAAATATGTATATTTTATTCTTTAAAACAATATGTCACAGAAAGTAATTTAAATTATATGTCTTCAGCTAAAATTTTGATTTTCTTCTTAATTTGACTCTTTTACACCTCTAATTATTAATATAAATAATGAAATATAATAATACCAACATTTACATTATTACACTATTTTGTTTATTATTCCTTTAAATTTAATTAAATAAAATTTTAAGATTTTAATTTCGAAAACATACACAGCTAATACTGTCATCTTTTAATAATATGACAATTGTACACACCTAATTAAAGAAAAAGAACAGATAAATACTATGAAAATAATAAAAATATTTTATAAATTGGAATTACATGCTTATAAATAGCATAGAATTTTCATAGTTGTGAAAGTAGAGATTTCATCATATCATACAGAAAAATTATTATAATTGAAGACACACTTTATAATATCACATATACTATTATTTGCAATGTAACTGAACTCACAAAAAATTCAAACTTTTCTTCAATGTATTTTAAGGAAAAAATAATTACATAAAAATAAATATAAACAAAATAAATTAGAAGAAATTTATTTCATCAGCTAGAATACACTATAAATAGAAATTGTAAACATAAAATTTCGATAAAACAGAATAAATAATATCAAACAACAAGAAGAAAATTCATTACATTATTATAAAAAAAGT
The DNA here is from genome assembly GCA_021605075.1 of Caerostris darwini. Taxonomy (NCBI): domain Eukaryota; kingdom Metazoa; phylum Arthropoda; class Arachnida; order Araneae; family Araneidae; genus Caerostris; species Caerostris darwini. The sequence continues at coordinate 20,927 of BPLQ01011816.1, forward strand.
TATCATTCTACTAAAAAGCTTTACTTGTGCACTTTTTCATTCATTTGGATTCTGCACAACAATCATCATATATTCTTTATCTATAAGAAAAAATTAGGATATGAAAACATTTTAAAAAAATATGCATGTATAATAATAATTCTTTCCAAAACCTATTTTGATTATAACAAACCCATGATGATTAGTATTATATTTATACAGGACTAAAATTAATATACATATTCAAAATAGTATTGTAATTTCCAGTTTTCCAAAAATAGTATTATAATTTCTTGATCTGCAAAATTATGTGTAAAAAAAAAAAAAAAAAAAAAAAAAAAAAAAAAAAACACCCTTCACATTTTTTGGGCAGATTACAAGTTGCTGTATATAATATGCAAATATATTTTCTTTAGTTTTAGTACAAATTGATTTAAAAAAAAAGCTCTGTTAAAAAGCTTTTTTCTCCAAAGATTATAGATAGAACTTCAGTGCAGTATAAAAATAAACAATTCATCAAAAACATACCATGAAACTTACAGAAGTTGTGGTAAAAAGCAAATATGCTTTTATGAAAGGAAGAAAATTAGATGACCATCACATATGAATTTATGCAAATAGATTAAAAAAAAAAACTTCCTCAAATACAGTAACAATGAATTTTAATACAGGTTATATATTTTTTTGTCATAAAAATAGAGTTGGATGTAATGAAGTATTTCTTAGTAAAAAAATAATCAAACTTAAAAGGGTTTACCAAAATTTCAAAAAATAAAATAAAGTTTTTTTTTCTTGTTTTTTTGGTTACTATTACCAACAGAGATGTAATAAAAGAATCAAATTTTATATAAGTTTATTTAAGAATTTAATAAATGTAATTATGTTTAACATAGAGTACATACATGAATGTAGATAGAAAGTATCATTTTCTACAATCAGTGACATTCTATGTTCTGCTACATTATTTACAATTCTTAAATAATCAACTACTGTTTTACTTTTCTTATAGGATTCATCTTCTTTCCAATCTATTATGTCTTTTTTGAAGCAACTATGATGGTATATTGAAGATTTAAAAAAAAAAACTGCATTGTTTTATATAAAATATCTGATTCAGATATTATTGAATTCAAGAAATTTTTTTTTTTTCATGTATTATATAATAGTCTGAAAATCACAGTATTCGATTATGCTCCATAAATTTTTAAATCTTTGAACAGCAATATGTCAGGCTTTGCTGCTGAAACTAATATGATTTTGAGAGCATGATCATGACAAATCATCCAGCTCTGCTGAAGTGTCTATGCATTTACTGAAGTTTTATCAAAATTCTCCACTCATTTTGTAAATAACTGCAGCTATTGTTTCTCCTGTTCCTGATGGAAGTTTTGATGCTGAAAGTATTGAATTGATCAGCATTTCTCCTTCAAACAATGATTGGTAATCAATTTTCACTTCTTAGAATGTATTCTAAAAATTTTCTATCTAGAAAATCAACCAAGAAATCATTTTTCAAATTTTGAGCTCTATTTTCCATTCTTTTCAATCTCAGAAAACAAAAGAATTTGTTCACATTATACTGAAATGGATTATACCCTATGCTTTTAAATAAATGTTATCAAAAAATAACTGCTTTTCTATCATTTAACTTTGCTGCATTAAGAACTTGCAGCAACATTTGTCTAAAATATTCTTCCTAACTCTTTTTTTAGGGGTGGATCAAAGATGAACTTTGTGCACTTCTACATTTGAAGAACATCTATAGCTTTCAAATGAGTTCTTTTACCTTCATATTCATCTCAGTAAATTCGTTTTTGTTGAAATAGCAATCTTTTATTTTCTTCTTTATATTCTTTCATTTTTTTTATAAACAAGCCCTTTTTTCAATAGACTTTGCTTTCATCTTATAAATTTTTTATATATTTTTTTTCAATTCACCTGGTCATTCCTTTTCTTTATTGTGAAAGCAAAAAGATTTTATCTTGGATTTTGATTCATATTAAAGACATTAACACCAGTTGTAGATCCCTTCTCCATTCTTTTTACTGCTTTAAGTCTTTTGATCCTGTGATTTATTTTTCTTGTTCTTTTTAAGCTTTGGCCATTCTTTAAAAAGTCTTTCAAATTTATCTACAATTTCTTTTAATCTAATAGAAATCTTAATCCTTTTTCTAAACAACATATACATTACTAAAAGTGCAGTGAGCAGAATCATGAATAATTATGTTTGTTTTACTTTTGAGATGGGGAAAAAAATTGCGAGAACTTCTTTTTTAGATGGTAAATTTGTTTAGTACATCGATGCACACATTTGACTAACAAGCCAAATATTTGTACATTTTTTATTAAAATTGAAGTTTACAATTTGATGCATTAATAAAAAGTGTTATAAACTACATTATTAGTAACTTTGATTATACTATTTCACTATTATAATACCAAAATAATTTTTGATTAGACCTACAACTTAAAAGATAAACATGGCCAAGTTTACAACACTAAGTACAGTAGCTTGCAATTACATTCCCATCCTCAACCTACTGATCTGCTTCAGTAGGTTGAGGATGGGAATGTAATTGCAGTATCTAAATAATCTTAATGTGAAAACCTGTGAGTTTATCTTGTAGTGGAGAGGGGAGGGAAATGTATTCTCCTATATTTAGTAGTTGTATTTACTGACAATTATTTAAGTGGTTAGAAATATTTAGTTTAGTTTTTAATTATATGTAAAACTCATTCAAATTTGGAGAAATTCCTTGGGTTTTTAAAACTTGGTAGCGATCCCTAAAATTAATTTAAAACTTTTATAGACCATAAAATGAAATGGGACGGTACCCCATCCAAATTTTAAAAGTAGATTTTTAAGGACACCCTAACGTGTATATGCATATTTCATTATTACTTACACTTTTGAAAAAAAACTATTTGAATAAAACAAATATATTTACACAATAAAAGTTATTGAAATAATGGATAATATAATTGATCCTAATTACTAGACAAAAATTACTAGACTTTTAATTACAAGATTCTAAAATAAAATTAAAAAAAAAAAATTATTATTATTATTAAAACCACTTATAAGAAATTATTTAAAAAAAAAAAAATAGCATAAATTGTACTGTTGGAAAATCTTAAAAATACAAAAAAAAAATGTTTATATGTTAAAAAAAATTAAAATAGTATAACAGTATAATAGGAAAATATGTTATACAAAAATATAACATTATCAAACCATACCACAAATGTCAGATTAATTTTAAAAGGAATAAAACAATAAAAATTAATATTTTAAAATTTTTTTACAGGTAAGTGGCCAAATGTACCTGGGGCAATCAATATTTCATTTTTCTTAGACCTTACTCGCAGGAATGTAAGCTCATTAGTATTATCCAATTCTTTTACTGTTTGTCTAGACTTATCAATAAGGTGCGTTATTAAACCTGCATATTCAATAGTTGAATTGTTATCCATAGTTGATTTGATTGGAATACCTGAAAAAAGATAATATAATCAATATGCAATAATTTTGTGTATGTATGTTAAAATATAAAATATAGCCATTTAATCAGATGAAAATAATTTCATAATTCAAATTAATAATTTTCATTAAAATAAATTGCAGAAATAATATACAATACAGAAAAAAAAAAAGTTAACAACAACAACTAAATCTTTGAACCAAAGTATAATAACAGACAAAACGTTTTTATTGCATACACATATATTCATCATACTTTTTACATTAATATTTTTTTTTTAAATTACATGTTGATAAGATAAAATATATAGATAAATGCTGTTATGATTAATAAACTAAAATTATACAAACAAAAATAATTTATTTCATTGTTAACTTTATTTAAAGTAATTATAAATTTGATTCCATGCAATCTTAAACAAATGAGATCAAAGATGATCTAATTTAATAAATGTATATAATTCATTCTTACCATCTGTATTCAAAACAATAATGCCCATTACTCCTTTATGAGACTGAATTCTTTTAAAGGTTTCATCTATTTCAGTCTAAAGAAAAACAGATAATTTTATTTTTAGCAAAAACATATGTAATAAAAAATTATTAATAAAGATCTGAAAGAATAAAAATCGTTATTTTGGAGAATGAAAAGGTCATTTAAGAAGTCAAACACATAGAAATTTCCACCTTAAAGAAAAGGAATAATTGACTGAAAACATTTTTAGAGACTTTGTATATATTCAAGAATATGTTCAACTTATTCTAACATTCAGTGGAATTGAGATTTTATTTTAAAATAACTATAAAAATGCAATACAAATAATAAAAAATCTGTTTCTCTACCATTGTAAAATTTAAAATTAATTTAAGACAATTTTGTTTACTAAAAATTAAGAATCTATGTGTTTACGCAAAGGGAATTCCTGCCAAATTTTAAAATGCTTCAAAATCCTCATCGATCACAATGTAATATGAATGATGTTTCTGCAATTTAAGATAAAAGTTTAAACTTTTGTGCCATGCTTTTGTACATTTTTGCTTGCAGAAATGCTAATCAAAAAGTGTAAAAAATAGTTTGTTAGACATTAAAATTTTTTTATTTTACATTCTATATCTGGGAGTGCAGGAACATTAACAATGAAAGATTATTATACAAAATATAATAATGGGGGTAGTGTTACTCGCATCCGTAGCATATCTTCAAGCTACACGTTCCGCCTGGGTAGTGCTAAATGAGTAACAGCAGAGCAGCCCTTGCTTATGGCATAAAGATTAACTGTCTCTGTATTGCCATTTGCATTAGAGCAACATAATAATCAATTTAGCACACCTTATGTTTTAATAAACTTCTTTCAGGTAATTAGACATGGTAGTCACTTGTTTTTAGATTTTTTCTGGGATAATTTTAAAACTCAGCAAAGATCCTTTAAAGCAAATAATATTTTTTTATTGTTTTTTTCCTAATTTCTAAATTGGCAATTCTTTACGTGATACTGCTTAAAAGATATATAGCAGGAAATTAAGGTGGACAAAGAAGTTTTTCTGCACACTGTGCAACAACTACTGATCGATAATTTGAATAAAGCCTAGCAGACTGTTATGTTAAAGACATTTTCAAACATGTCATTATAAATATTTGGTCCAAGAATGTTCATATACATATATTTGACTATATTACCCTCAGATTTCTATTTAGTAGTGAGCTCATACGTCTCTATAATGAAATTGTGTTTAGCAGCTTTATGCAAGTTTTATAATTGCATTTATTACATTTACAATAAATTTAATTTAATAATTACATTTTTTTTCAAGCAGTAAGGTAAAATTTAAACAATGATTTTAATTTTGGTTTGTAACTAAAAAGAACTAATGCCATATGCACTGATTTATTTACATGCTTGCAATTCTAAACCTTTATTTTGATACAAATAATAAAGAACCGTTTCTTTGATACTGATATTTTCTACCCAGCATTCTTCATTACATTTTTAGTAGCAGATATTTGAATAACTTAATCTTTTTAAAACAAAACGTCAGTTTCCATACATTAATTCAAGGACTTTGTTTCTCAATATCTATATTTTCAGATACCAGCTCAATGTGTTCTACAACAAAACATTTTAAGCTAATAATATCATTTTCTAATAAATTGAACAGTAAAATTTGTTTTATTAGAAACTATTTCTGCTTGCTGCAGTATTATTATTTTACATTTCATAATCACAACAACATTTCTCTTTTGGTTTCGAAATAACTATTTAATAATGAGTCGCTAAAATATTTACGAATGATTAATTATATTCAGTTAGAATTTGGAAAAAAACTTATATCAAATGTAAGAAATATGCTTGATGCGTTTAACATGACTAAAACACGATGACATAACTCAAACATGAATAGAATATTTGAAACGAATGTCATTAGTTCCAGATAATGGAATTATTTGACGTATGAGTCATATAAATTTATTTATTTTTGAGAAATGTAAATATTAGATTACTTACTGCCATGATATTATTTTAATATTACTCTCAATTTAAAAGTCACAGATAGCCCATTTACTTTAAACAAATAAAATAATACACCCAAATACGATTTTAAAAACAAATAGTTCAATCTGTGACCATGGATACCAAAACCGTACTAGTACACAGATTATGGAGTGCTGTAAAAATATTTCCAGTCACTAAATAAAATTTTAAAATTAAAATGTATTTCAGAAAAATACTGTATTTAATTATTGACAATAAAAAATATATTCATTGCATTTTTTCATAAATTTAATATTAAATACATAAAACATTGATATTTTATTTTTATAGGGACAAAATATTAAACATCATATTAGGAAAATTTATTAATACATTTCAAAACTAAAGGGCTAAAAACATTTAAAACTAAAATACGTAATATAAGTGCTAATGTTTTTCAGAGACTCGAATTTAAATTCATTTCATTCCGAATGAACAGTTTTCAATAACTCACGTAGCCATTAAGCCGGCTAAATTTGTCACATGATCTCACGTGCAATCTCAGAGTAAGCATGCGCACTAAGTAAAAATTACATTGGGAGTTCTGGTTTCTAGCAGAAGCAAGGGTGTTTAAATTTTTTAAAATTTAATATTCAAAATGTTTGAAATGCTATTTAATATTGATAATGGTTATTTGGAGGGTTTAGTTAGAGGTTTTAAGTGTGGAATTCTTAAGGTTGCTGATTATCATAATCTTGTACAATGCGAAACTTTGGAAGGTAAATATCTTTCTGATTTATATAATTCCTAGATTTTAATCAAAGTTTACATTAATTAAACATCTAAATCATATAATTCCTTGTTGTGTATGTATTTTAGATATAACTCACTGACTTTTAATTTTTTTAAAATTGCATGTACAGCAAATAAGCATAAAGTAGTGTGTTTTCTTATACCATATTGATCATTATCTTAATTTATTTTTTATAAATTCCCAAATTATTTGTTTTTAAATTTTTTTAATTAATAACGTGTTTGGTTCTAATTTTTAATATTGTTTTTTTTATCACTTAATATTTAAAAATCTTTATTAATTAGTCCATCACTGACTAAATTAATAATTTTCATTGAGTTTTTATTTACATTTTTGGTGTTAAAGCTTAATGGCGAACACTTAAATTATTCAAACTAATTTTCATTTAAAAAGGGTTTTTAAAATCATTTAAAAATCTCGTGCAACTAGGTGTATAAGAAAATAATAAATTTAAAAAAAAATCTTTTTCACTTTAGTTATGATTTGTCAATTAAATTATGTATTTTAACACTTAAACCTAAAATATATTAATTAAAACAGTGTTAAATAAATAAAATAATATTTACTATTGATGCTTATTAAATAGTACTTTTGATATTTTCTTTTGTAGAGAAAAGCATGACAAATAGTTTACATGATATTCTATGTAAACATGTATATGATATATGTATGTTTGTTTTTGGATTAGAATAATATTATATGACTTTTCCATTAGAGGGGTATCATTTTGCATTAAATGTAAAAAAGCTGCCAAATTATCCGTAATCACATTATAATGAGTCATGATGTTAATCACAAGTTATGGTATGGCATTTATGCTTAGTTGTTTGGTATTCAACTAATAAAAAATACCTATTTTTTTTTATATCAACTTTTTAATTTTACCTTTTAACTATTCCATATTATGTGTAAAATCACACCTTATTTCAGTAAAGCTCACTCATCTGTGAAATAAACTCAAAAACTCATTTTTCAGTCTTCTGTATGCATTTGCTTTGATTCTATATATGAAATAAATTGATGCATTTTGTGAATATTTAGAAAATATCAGTAGTTCATTAACCTTTGTTAAGATTTAATTATAACAATTTTTTTTAAGAAGACAAAAATATTATTTTTTCTCTTATTGTTATATATATAAAAGCCATTTATTTTTTGCATCTTTTATTATATTTTGTTTGTATACTAAACTGAGCAATATCACCTCAATCATTGAATTCATCTATATTGATATCTGTTTAAAAACATATGCAAGTATGAGCCTTTCTTACATTTGGGAATATAAAATTCTTACTAGGTTTTTTTAACCTTTGAATGAAATAAATATAAAACAAATTTCATATGTTAACAAATTACTTACGTAAATTTTTCTAAAAATAAAATAGAATATTTCAGCACTTATTGCATGCACACTACTGAACAAATGAATGTAAATACTAAGTTTACCTTTGTTTGGTTTTTCCCACTAGCAAGTGTTACTTCATGCAAAATGTAAAAATGTCATCAAATCATTGCCAATCATAATATAATAATCCACAATTGAGTACATTGTGGATTATTATTTAAACACTTTACCTTGAATTCTAAAGTGTTTTAAATCCTTGATGTGCATGTGCATAATTTTAATACCACCCATTAGCATAATTAATAATTTCATTAGCCACTCAGCTAATGGAAAAGTAACTCAAAATAAATTCTATGCGAATTTGTGATGCAAAATGCTGCTTTTAGATAATAAAAAAAAAAATATTTAGTATGAATATAATAAAAAAACAAAGAATATTTTGTTGCTCATTAAAGTGTATTCAAATCTGATTTTTAAGTAATAAAGTGTTAATTTTATGTACTCAGAAAATACTAAAGTATATATGTTATTTTTAGATTTAAAGGTCCATTTGCAAAGTACAGATTATGGAAATTTTCTTGCTAACGAGCCAAGTCCTTTAACTGTTAGCATCATTGAAGATAAATTGAGGGAAAAACTAGTCACAGAATTTACCCACATAAGAAATCAAGCAGTAGAACCATTATCTACTTTTTTTGGATTACATCACGTAAAATATTTCACTTTCATTGTTATTTTGCTATTTTAATTTTAAAAAGTATGTTTTTATGTATGTATTTTTTAAGAAAGATTACAATTATGTTTTTGAGTAATTTTTGCTTTACTATAATTTAATATTTTTAAAAATAAATATAGTTTGTTTCAAATTTCTGCCATTTACAGTTAATTGCTATTTTTCCTTATTCCATGTAGCTCATTCTACCTTCATAGTTACTTCTGAAAATTAGAAAATATAATAATTTATAAATATAAAATTCTAAAAGAAAATTAATTTCAATATATGAAAATTGCAAATTATGAACTTTGAAAAATGGCTACCACAAATCATTTACTATCAACCAATGTTGTTATACATTTCAAAAAGTAACAAGATTAGATCATATTTTAACCTCCCATGTCACTAAGTTGATGATTTATAAAATATTGTAGGATGTTTATAAACATAAACAAAAGAATATAACAACATTTATCATTATGCACACAATATTTTTTGTGGTTAATAAGCAGTAAAAATAGCAAGCAAATGAATTTCTTTTTTTTTTTTTTTATAAAAATTAAACAATATGATTTGAATTTAAAATTTTTTGTTTGTTTTAAAATTATTGAATGCATAAAATTTATGAATTGAATAATGCATGAAAATTTGACAAAACTACAATGACTATTTGACATACATTCCTGACTTGCTCTTCATTCCTGACTTTCTAAAATTACTTCATGCAGTACAATGCATGTATAATTTATGCTAGAAACAGTGAGAGTGCAGGGGCTGTAAATGAAGTGGCACGCATGAGTAGCAAAGACTGATGCTCAAAATCATAAAGCTCAGGACAGATTGAGTGATGGAAGAATGAGGACATTGAAATTTAAGTGACACTGATTATCACTTGATGACACTGATGATTACTTTGTTCATCATTCAGCAGTGTTTTAATAAAACTATTATTTTAGCTACAGTATTATATTGAAATATGTCATCAATTGGTTAAAATCGTTTTCGATATTATGAATTCCATTGTTCGATATTTGATATTTTTAACTATGCTTGTGACTGATATTTGATTAAGTTGGAATTCTTTGAGTAAGTTGCTTATTTGACATGATTTTGATATATGAAAGTCACCATTTTTAATTTTTTTAATTTGTCATTTTAACCTGTCTTTTAAAATGTATTGGTTTGGACATTTATTAAGTATTCAGACCATTTTATTGTTATATGATTGTATGGTTCAGTTATATATGGAAATGGGAGGGACTTAGAAGATATTCAGATAAAAATTTGTTGTAAATATTTCAATACCATAATTCATTACAAAGTTACGTTAGAAATATAAATGAAATAAAGTACAGAATACGGACTGTGTCCATAGTCTATCCTAAGTTCTATCCATTATAGTCTTCTTACTCCTCAATTAAATACTAGTGTAAATTCAATTTAATTCTCCCTGTCTGCAGTAAAAATATTCTTGGTCTATGTCAAGCCCAATATTCCAGGTGATTAGAGGGTGCAGGCCGTGGATAAATTACAACGATCTGGAATTAATATGATAATTCCTGCCTTTTAAAACACTCTTCACTCCACTAATATCTAACAGTTGAAGATTATATAAGCATTTCCAAAACCAACAAGAAGTGAGAGAAGTATCTCCTTCCTACAAGTCATCTGTACTGATCCCAGACTTGATCTGAGAAGACAATGTTTTAGATCTTGCCACTTAAAATTCCTCTCATTCAGTCTTAATTTGGAGGTGCTGATGGATTCGAATTACTTTCCCATCTTGCTTATCTTTGAAATCAGCACTGACCTACTGAAAGCCCCAGTTCAAATTCAACCGAATGGGAGAATTTCAGGTTCATATTTAATAAAAAACCTCTTTTTCCTGATTTAAACGTAAGATCTATGGTAAATGCAAATATTTTCATGGATAGACTAAAAAGTATACTCCAAGAAATTATTCAAAACTTCAACATCAAATTCAAAGCTCCATCAGTTCATTCCCCTCCTCCTCCACCCAGAAATCAAATAGTAGATCAAAACTTGAAACAGGCAGAGAAGTTTATATCAGAGGTACAGAAATCTGAGCAGCCTATGGATTATTAAATTAAAACCTATAATGTCTGTGATTCCATCCATACTCTTGCATAGCAATGTTAGAAATGCTACATAGTGGTACTTTAGTTGGTGTCCTGAGACTTTTGTTTGGAGAAAATTATCTTTCTTAGGAAACTCCTGACATGCATCGATTCCCTTTTTGACTCAAATGGAAGAGTCACAGCCTCGCTGGGGAAAAAAGCTAGTTAGCCAGTTCAAGCCGAACCATGACATCCATGATGAAAAATTTTGTCTACGCTTCTATTCGAAAAGTTGCACCTTTCTCACAAAAAACACATTAATGATCAAGAAGAAATCACAGCTTTTGAAGTCTGTGATTTTATCAAAAATATAAAGATTGTCAAATCTCATGATCTAGACTGTATTACAAATGGACTTCTTAAATCGCTTCTTTGTTTGTTAGATTATTTATTATTTATCTTCTGATCATACTGCTAAATATTTTCTATTTTTTAAAAAGTTAGAAAACAGAAATTATAGTCCCGATTCGAGAACCAGATTCTAATTTGGCTTCATAAACTTTTGATATATAAAACTATTTTATGACCAATTCTCTTTTATGAAAGAGCTATATGGGCTTCTTTGTTTGTCACCAACCCCAAGTAGATGCAAGTCTTCCAGAATAAGTTACACTGTGGTTTGTGTGAAGGCGGATCTGAGCTGATTTTATGGCTTTCAATTTCAAAAATTTTTTGAGCTACACTCTGCATGATTTAGGTTAAATTTTAGCAATTATATCTTTTATTCTTACTTTTTACTTTATCTTAATACAACTGTTTTGGTACAGCAATGGATCATTTATTGTATCAGCATTTAAAATTTCTCTTTAATTCTTTTTTTTCTTTTTATCTTAATTCAATTTACTTCTTATTTCTAAATCTTTCAACACTCAATGATGCCAGTGTACTACTACCGCCTCTCAATGGACTAAACTTCTGGTCATTCTTTCTTCTCCTTTTAAGATCAATGTTTCTCATTCTTTTTTATTCCTTCCAGAGTAACTGTACTCATCACTTAAAGTTAAATTTACATTAATTCAATTTTTACTAAAAATTCTGCAGCCACATTAATGCTTATTCTTGTATTTTTTCTGATGGACAGTTTGGTTACTCTGTAACTGGCAAGTGCATTGCGAAATATGGAAGAAATTTTAACTTAGTGGTACAAGTTCTTTTGTGAAGATGTTTTATCTTATATTGTATATATTTCAAAGGAGTTATGAAAATTTTTGAATTTTAAAAAATTATACTTTTAGCATAAAAATGTTGTTAGCAATTATTGTTCTGACTGTTTTGGAGAAGTTTACTATTAAAAAATTGATCATTAGTAATATATGTAGTCTTTTTATTTAATTTTATCAGTAATTAAAAATAATTCAAAATAAATAATGATATAGTGCAATTATATGTTCATGAAATATATTTGTCATATTTATTTATTGATTTCATTTATTTTAAAATATCTGAAGTTATAATATCTTAATCTTTTCTTAGATTTGTGCTTTAATTCCAGTTCTGTAATATATCTTTTCTAACTTCAACCCCTCTAACATATATCTATTAATATATAAAGTAATTATTTTTATTTAGTGAAATTTAAAATACACTGATTTTTTTTTTTCTTCCTACTTTGTAGAAAAAAAATATTCAGGTACAGATTTTTTGTACATATCTTAGAAAAACATTATATAGATTCTCAAAAAATATTTGTAACTTGAATCATTTGTTACAACATAAATTATTGAATTTGTTTTTTAACTTAAAAAAAATATTCTAAAACAATCTATTGTGTTTTATAAATTAACTTATGTTTTCAGTAAATTTTATACTTTTATTTTTAAAAATTCTTTTTAAATTAGCTCCTCAATATATATGCTGTAAAAGTTATTAAATTTTCTTTTACTTTCTTTTTTTTTTTTTAGGTATAGTTATATGATCGACAATATTATTCTTCTTATCACTGGAACTCTTCATCAACGACCAATTTCAGAACTAATTCTAAATGCCATCCTCTGGGCAGTTTTGACCAGATGGAAGCTATTCATATTGCTTCGACCCCTGCTGAACTCTACAATGCAGTTCTTGTAGATACACCTTTAGGTATTTTCCTGTTTTGTGTTAGTTTAGGACTAATTTTTTATTTTTAAACTTAATGACACTTTTTCTTATTTTTAAACTATTATTAAATATTGCTATATGTATTTTAATAAATATATTTTAAATATATGATATTTATCATAATGTACTACATACATTAAATATATTATTAATCATTATAGTATCAAAATTTCCTTTTTTAAACTTGTTATAATTTTAAAGAATGTTAACTATGACTTGAAGATTAATGACTTCTAAAATTATTACAACTTTTTAAGATTATTAATGACCTCAAAAACTGAAATTCAAAATTTAAAAAAAATGTTGGATTTTGTATTTTAATCTTATTTTATCATTCATAGCTCCATTTTTTGATGATTGCATCTCTGAACAAGATTTAGATGAAATGAATATTGAAATTATTAGGAACACTCTTTATAAGGTATGTCTACTTTATTTATTAATTTAAATAGAAAATTTTTATAAATTATAATATTTTCCCATGATTAAGTTACGTAATATATCAGTGCATTATTTATTTTAATGTACATTAAACTAATTTTATACATTGTATTAATTATATAGATTTATCATTCATGCCAATTTCTAAAACTGTTTTCTGATCAGAAGAAAAAGTTTTCTAATTTTAAAAATCCTGAATAAAATCCTTGAATTTTCTTTAAGGTGGCCTTAAAAATCTGCTTGAGTTGAATTTATCTCAATATTCAGTTATATTATTGTGTTAAAACGTTTTTAAATTAAATAGTTTTTAATAATAAAATTTTGGTTCATGAAGGCTTTTTTTATTTTCCATACTGTTTTTTTTTTTATTTGCTCTTTTAAAATTAAATTTGCTTTCATAATTATGTCATTCACTAATTAGAGATTTTTAAGATTTAATAATTGCCTCCTATCTTATATGTATATTGAATCCACTAAATAATCCTTCTTTTAATTTCTATATGTCAGTAATTTTTAACTTTTTATATATTTTATTACATCAAGTAAATTTTAATGATATATATTTCATAATTAAGTCATCTTTCTAACAAATGTGTTTTAGTGATTAGATTTTTATGTATGCAAAATAAAATTGTTTTACAAGTTTATTTTTAACAAAATTGAATTAGAGGATTTTTGAAGAATTTATTTTTTAGTAATTTCATTTTATTAACCAGGCTTTTTTAATACTCATTATAAACTATTTACTACTGCAACATTCATTTTATTTCTGAAAATATCTGGCATTTGAAGTGCAATTAGAAATTGATGCATATTTTGCACTATATTTTATTATTATTTTTGTTTTTCATATCATTATAATTGCATTACTGTATTTAAATTACTTTGCTGTCCATTGAAGAAATTTATTTAAAAATGAAAAGAAAAATTATTTTAATTTTATTTAAGTAAACTTTGTAATTGTACACTATATCAATTCATTAAAACTACATTAGTTTAAAAGAAAATAATAAATATATTTAGAATTGGGTAAAAACATTTATAAAAAATATATTCAATTTTTATGTTAATTTATTTATTAAATGATTTATTGGAATATAACAATTTATTAAGAAATGCTTTGTTTATAGGCTTATCTTGAAGCTTTCTACAATTTCTGTAAAGAATTGGGAGGTATCACTGCTGAAGTAATGTGCGAAATTTTAGCTGTAAGTTTGTTGATTACAAAATGTCATTGATGTAATTTTGAGATCCAGTTTTATTTTATTTTGATATTTTAATGTATTCATCTTTAAATCATAAAATTTCTATGAAATATTTTTATGTATTGTAATTCAATTTTAAATAATTTTTTTTTCAAAAAAAATTTAATTAAAACTAACTTTTTATCAAAAAATACTTCTATTATTAAAAAATGTATATATAATTTACAAGATTTAAGTTGCTTCATACCATATTTAATTATATTAACAAAATTTAATAAGAAATATTTAAAATATTTTGCAGAGAAATTTTTACATATTATTTAACTGATAAAAAAACTAATATGTTCACGTAATTTTTTAAAATAAATATTTTAACTTATAAGTAGTTTAACAATTCTGAAATTTGTATCAGAATCAGATTCTATTTTGACCAAAATTAAGGTTTGATGATACAATTTTTTCTTATACTAGATAATTTAAATTATAATTAATAAAATGAAATACTTGTTTTTTAATTGTATGTGAAATATAAATGCTATTTATATTAAACTTTATATTTTCTTTAGTTTGAGGCAGACAGACGAGCTTTTATTATCACTATTAATTCATTTGGAACTGAATTGACTAAAGAAGACAGAGCAAAATTGTATCCTCATTGTGGAAAGTTATATCCAGATGGACTTCAAGCTTTAGCAAAAACAGACGAATATGAGCATGTCAAAGCTGTAGCTGAGTATTATGCTGTAAGTAGTTGCTGTATTTTAATATGGATGCATAAATTTTTTTCTTGAAATAGTGGATCAGATTAAAAAATAATTAATCATTTCTAAAAATAATTTTAATTCTTTACTTTTTTTTTATGTTCAAACATGTTTTCAAGGAAATTAAATTTAAAAATTATCTCATGATTAGTCATCATTTTATAAGAAGAAAAAAATACTTTGTTTCATTTGCAATTCTAAAAAGCTTTTATGGATTGTATATTAGAAACCAATTTTATGTAGCTGCATATTAAACAAAACACTTAACTTTTAAAACAATATGTATAAAAAGTATCTTTCCTTCTATTACATGTATGAAATCTTTTTTGATATGATTTGATTTGTTAATAACTTATTTTCTAACAGTTTATTTATAGATTTCTGTAACCAGATATTTCATTTTTATTTAGTTTGTAATTTTATAGTTAGCAGGGTTGTGATAAAATTAATTAATTATGAGTATATGATCTTAATTTAGAGCATTTGGATAATTGTTTTAGGAGGGCTATTTAATTTAAAATTTAGAAAAGTTTTGTTTAAGTAGATTGTTTTTACTCCTATCTGAAAGTTTTGGATCCACCTCCTGTTTGCTCTTTTTTAATTTACACATTGTACTCTTCATTTATATAATTATTCTGCAAATGTATAATTTGTATTGATATTAACCAAACAAATTTGTAATGTATTTAAAAGTTTTTATTTAAGCTGAATGGAGAAAATCTAAAAGTATAAAAATAAATAGTAGATAATTTGTTCTGTGTGTTCTAGGCGACAAATTTTATGATTTTTGTTTAGCTAGGAAAATTGTGAGTAATATATTTATATATATATTTTTTTCTTTAAAGGAATATCAAATGCTTTTTGAAGGGGCTGGAACAAATCCTGGCGAAAAGACACTGGAGGACAAATTCTTTGAACATGAAGTTAGTATAAATATGAAATATATATTTAAAATGTGGATTCTTTTGAATGTAACATGGAAAATACTATTCTACTCATTATTGTTTAATAAGGAAAATATTTGTTTTGACTTGCTATGTTAAATTCTTACTTTGTAAACACTAAGAGACGAGTTGAATTGCATATATAATAAAATAAATACTTGCATTTAATAAAGTGTTATTTAACTTTCAATAAAAATTTTTTGTTGTTAAATTACCAAAAACTTAATTTTTTAAATCTGTAAATTAATAAAAAATAAGAAATGTTTGTTCAAGGATATAAAGTAACTGAACAGTATGCCGAATAGAACGATTACTAAGCATAATTTTTGGGAATTTTCGGAAAGGTTATTTTTTTTATTTGGTTTTGCATTTTTTGTATATCCTTTTTAAGTTTCTAACTGTTATAAATAATTTTCCCCATTTGATAGTAGATACATAATACTTAATGAATTATAGTTTTAACTTAAATAACTATTTAGTACATATACAACATTCTAATTATATTAATTTTTTTATTCATCAATCAACATTTTCTAATTGCACCTTGGCTTTTTTTTTAAATGGTGGATTTTGTAATGTCCAATTTAATAATCCTAAAAAGACTGTCATACACATTGAATAATTCTATCTGTTATGTTTGTCATATTTAATGAAA
This sequence comes from Caerostris darwini, assembly GCA_021605075.1. NCBI lineage: Eukaryota > Metazoa > Arthropoda > Arachnida > Araneae > Araneidae > Caerostris > Caerostris darwini. The sequence continues at coordinate 37,973 of BPLQ01011816.1, forward strand.
AATTGAGTAATAACTGAGATTTTAACTGAGAATCTAACCTACTAATCTGAGATTTTAACTAAAATTTTTTCTTACCACCATGGTAATCGGAAATATATTTTCATTCCATTTAAAATTAAAATTCATATTAGATTTTTTAATTATTTGTTATTATGAGGTACAATATTTTTAATGAGCAAAAATATAGGTATTGTGTGATTGGATTCAAATTTTATTTTAAAATTATTAACATGCCTTGACATATATTATGATAAAAGCTTTTATATAAAAATTATATTATGTCAATCATTATATATATGTAGATGTTTCATTTAAATAGTTTATTGTATTTCAAAAATAGCAACACTTCCTTATTCATGATCTTTTTTAAAATTTCCTTAAAGGTGAGGCTGAACAGCGGTGCATTCCTTCAACAGTTCCACTATGGTGTATTTTATGCATACGTAAAATTGAAGGAGCAGGAATGTCGTAACATTGTGTGGATTTCTGAATGTGTTGCCCAACGCCATAGAGCAAAGATAGATAACTATATACCTGGTTTCTAAAAGGATTAAATGTTATATATATATATTAATCGAGAAATTTAATGTGTGGACTCTCATTCAGAATCTGTGTTACATGTGTAGGTATTAGTAGTTAAGGAAAGTCATTTTGAAAGTTGTATATTTATTAATATACTATCTATTGCAAAAAAAAATGTAAATAATTATTTAACACATCCTTTATATGTGTTAGATTGTACAAAGAGATAGAATTTTATTTGTGATTGAATGTAATTGAATATATATTTAATAGGAATACAGTTTTTAATATTTTGCTCTTTTTATTAGCAATTATTTGAAAATTCGGTGTTTGTAATAAGCATAGGATCAAACGTAATACACTACCTAGAGTGCATATGGTTAGTAACATGTTATTGTTCTTATCAATGTCATAGATTTTTATAATGCATACATATTAAGAATGTTATTATGTGCCTTGCCTGAAATATTTGCCTTTGTTTTAATATTTATGTTGGTGACATGTTTTTAAATGTATAAAGTATAGCAACAAATATAAATAATTAAATTATATTGTGTTATATTTTGATAGTCAAGAAAAATATCACTAGTTTTATGTTTTGCAAGTTTCCGTATTTGTGATTATGGTGATAATTGGAAGATATGTCGTGGTTTAATAATCACATGCTTGAATTGATTTATAATTTAAGTTTATATTGTATAATGAAATTATTCAGAACAATAAAAAATTATAAAGAGTACAATTCTGATGTTCAAAAAAGTTTAAATTATTTATGATTTTTGACAAAATTGAAAATAAATTGCATTAAAAGCAATGTTGTATGGCTACTAAATGGGGAAAAATTACAATACACTTTATTCCTTTAATAATATTTATATTTTACATTTATCCTTTTATAAATAGTTTCATCATTGAACCAATTGGCACCATTTTACATTTAATTTTAAAAATTATATTGTTTCTATAATGTGAAAAAAAAAAAATATTAATTTATCTTTTCTTTTTGTAGTTTAAAATAAAGGAAATAGCTGAAATGATTCTGTTTAGTTTTAAGTTTTTATATTTAACTTAAGTAATTTTTTATAGAGTTTGTATATACATAATGTTAAAATTTAAAATGAACATATTAATATATGAAGTGTTTGTTGCCATCAGTACATATAAAGAAGAGGATGGCTTTATTAACCTAAATGAAGTCTTTTTGAGTCCAGACAATATAAAAAATAAGCATGCAGTAAAAGTTCAGTAAGAGTAATTTTTCTTTTGAAGAATTTGTTGAAAAATTATTAATTTGGAATATAAGTGAAAAATTTATTTAAAATCAAATGTTACATTTTTTCATGTAATAAATAATTTTCATTATGTGAATCGTCTTGCTTAAAATTACTTGGCAGAATTTTAAAAATTGTAGAAACTCATTTGTGTATTATTCATTTGCATGAAATTTAATATGTAAAAACAAAGGTCAGATGCATAATAAAAATTTATAAAAATAAAAAATAATTAATTTATCTATATAAAAATCCATTTATAAAAATAATCAAAATATGCCTGTATTTATAAATACATATTCAAATTTAAAATATTAGAAAATATATATATATATATATATATATATATATATAATATTAAACCAAAAAAAAATTAATAAATCAATACTTTTGAAAAATAGAATGGTGTATTTTAAAAGTACATAAGCTAACAAAATGGAAAAATATAAAAATATAACCAGACATATGTGAATAAAGCAATATAAAAATTGTAACTTAAATATGACAAATGTAATTTTAAAATGGTTCAAAAGCGACAGATCAATTTCAAATAAAAAACTTTATATTAAAATATATTATATACATTTTTTTTTTAATGTTGTTAAACTTAAAACTAATCTTAAATTTAAAAACAACTTAGCAAAGAAATTAGTTGGCAAATTATAAAATCATTTATGTTCTGTAACATTTTTTCAAATGGTTATAGAAATATGTAAAAAAAAATTAATTAAGTTATCCAATTATTAATCAGTTTGCTATTGTTCATCTCTAATTAATAAGAATGAACTTTTTTTAATGATTGTAACTAAAAAAAAAAAAAAGGTTTACACAGAAAATGCTGTACTAGAAAAAAGAATTTTCATTTTAAAACTAACTTTCATTTAAATTTAAATTAAATATTGAGGGAAATAAATGATTTTTTTCTTACTAATGCAATAATAAGCTACTTGATTGACATAAATTATATTCATAAGTTAAATTTTTAGTTACATTAATTTTTATTAATTATTCACAAAAGTTTAATTCAATTAATACTAAACATATGCTATATTTAGTTTAAAATGTTTCTGGTATTTATTGTTTTTTAAAAAATATATATATTACCACACTATATTTCTAATTACAAGTAAAAATAAGTGAGTTCTATACAAGCTTTTTTTTTTTTTTTTTTTTTCCTTCTCAAGTAGATAATGACTCCTAAAACTTATAAATTTTTTATTTACTGTTGAAAAAGTTATAATGGGCTTAATTCTGTATTAAAGTCATATTTTTCGTCTCACAAAATTATTGTACATTGTTACAATAAAATATAAAGGTTATGTTTAAAAAAATTAGAAAATAAATTACAATTTAACATATGATTTAAGCATTTCCTTCTTTCATTTATGCTTCTTTTCTGTATGAACGATTTTTTAATTTCTTTTCCCATTGTAATTTAAAAAAAATTCACATTCAACATCATATAAGCAAATTTTTCAAATTTATTTTTATATATATTAATACAACTATAATTTGACAAAACATTGAGGTTAACTTACTATGATAGTTTGCTGTATATTTGAGCAATATCTGTCGCGCTGATTGTTTTCCAGATTTTTATCGTGTGATACAAATATGGGTTCAATTTTCATTAAAAGATTCATTATATTTATCATATTAAGATATAGAACTACTTTAAGATAAAAATTTAATTATATAATTTGTGTTATGCTTGGTTGAATATGAGTTATTGTAATTATATGTGAATTGTAAAAAAATATCGCAAATGAACATAATAATAAATGAAATGAATGAATAAATAATAATAAATGAATCAAAATGTAAGCAGTTTTTTCCCTATTTAGTGTGAATATTTCTCAATACATAACAGCAAAAAATATCTCATAATAGGAAATAGATAATATGTAGTGCAGGTCTGTCTGCTAATTGGGTAATATAAAATCATTTAAAAAAAAAAAAACCATTGAACTTTTTCTTAAATTTATTTTTCCTTTCCTTCCGCAATTATAATAACATAAAATAATGAAGATATATTTCATTTAAATGACCATTTTTTTTCCTTTTCTTCTTTTTACAATGCACGTTATTTTAATAACTAAAACTCCTTTAAATGATTACAATGTTTTGGCTCTTGAGTGTGTGTATATATATATATATATTAAATTATATATATATATATATACAAGAGCTCAAAACATTATGACCACCTGTCAATAACGAGTTGGCGCGCAACACAGCTTCAACGCGCCTTGGCTTGGATTAATACCACCACGTAATACCAATTAAATACCCCTTCCACCTGATCCGTGCCTTCCAAGTCATCCAAGCGAGTTCATTGCAAAATGTAAGGGTGGTCATAATGTTTCGGCTCTTGAGTGTATATATATGTGTGTGTGTGTGTTCAAAAAGGAATCATAGACTATGCTTAAAACATTTTTGCCATTTATATTTTAAATTGGGGCCTGAATGGCCGAGTATCTGGTGCTTGGCGTCACAGGTTTCGGGTTCGAGTACCGGCGGGGCCATGGAAGTTTGTAGTGGTTCGGAATCCACTTTAAACCGTAGGTCCCGGTCTACATTATTGTAGAGTGTTCGGCGTAGAGCTGACATCCTTACGCAGTGAAAAGAAAACATCTGTCTTGAAATCTGCCAGTAGCAGACGGCCTTGGCCTACCATGGGCCTGTTGCGCCAATTATGATGATGATACATTCACTTAAATTTTATCTTTGAATACAGTTTATTATATTTCCAATTTTATATTCGTTACACGCGAGTCGTATTTCCATTGTTATAGTTTTATTATTATAATGAATATCGTTGGATCTCTATCGAATAATTATTCGATATAATAATCTATATGTTAATAGTTTGAGTAAGAGCATTGTAGTGGATAGGCTTTGCAGATGTAATTATTATTAGGTTGAACTATTAGTTGTTGATATTAGTTCGTTTTATATTCGTGTTTACAAAATTCTACCAATACTTGTTTTTTATGCAGAAATTTCATACAAAATGCAAGCAGAGTTGATTTCGAAACAGCCAATTTAAGTATACAGTCAACTAATACAGACGTCATTTTTATAATGAATAATAAATTTCTTGGAATGTTATTTCCTTATATAAGATTGATAAGAAAACTACAGTGATCATGAAAATTATGGTGTGCTTTTTTTTTTTTTTTTTTTATGAAAGGAGTGAAGAGAGTTGACACCGTTTTCAAGTCCTATTCAAATTCCTTATCTTTATGGGTGTATTAGATAAATTAAATTGCACAAACTATTATCTTTAATGTTATCAATACTCATAGACTTCCTTATAAATAGAGAACTTTGCAAATAAAATGAAGAATAAATTTATGAGAAAGATTATTGCTTATGTTGCGATCACTGCTTTCAGAAAGAAAAATGAATCTGAAGATTGTGACAACGTGAATGATCATGTCTCATCCACAGTCGGTCTGCCTGGTTGGAATTTGTCATGTTTTTTTATATAAGAATCGCAAATGTGGAGCAGTTACCTCTAAAAATTTAACTCTACCTGACTAACTCCCCGGCTCTACAGTCCATGGTGGGCCAAGGCCTATTGCCTATTGACATATTCCAAAATGGGAGATGATTTCTTTTTACGGGATAGGGTTGCCATCACTACGTTTAAAGCTCTACAGTCATATTAGACCGGGAAGTACAGTTATGTACCATTACGAACATCCATGGCAGAGCCAGGACTCGAACTCGAAACTTGTGGCACCGAGCACTAGAGCGCCAGTCATTCGGCCACCAGATCCCTAAAAGTCTCCTAAAAAAACTAATTGCGGCCTGATGGCCAATTGACTAGCGCTCTGACCTTTGGCACCACAGCCTTCAGCTTCGAATACTGTCGGTGTCATGGATGTTTGTTGGTGATTCGGAATCTACGTTAAACAATAGCTCCCGGTCTAATTAGCTTACAGTGTGAGAGAAATGACAGTACAGTGAGAAACTAAACAAGTACTAACTCACACAGCACAAGAGATGTTTGATTTTCTATTGTTCTAAGTGGATAACTAAATGAAAAATATTTTTAATATTTAACCAGAACGATAGAAGACTTATGTTATGAATGATTCTAATTGTTTTGTTAAAAAAATTCATAATTTGTTTATCAAAAGCAGGCTATTAACAAAAGCTCACAGCTAGGACATTAATATTAGAAAGTAATAGTTGTTGTTCCCCTATCCTGCATGGTAGAAGGGGGCAGCTTCTGTTATGATAGAGCACCTGTATGTAGAAATCTGACTTAGATCCGTGTCGCTGAAGAAGGACAGCGAAAAAGAGAAAACTTCCACCAGTAGTTCTCCTAACTACACAAGATGCTAAACATCACAAAAGCCATCGAGACTCCTCGTTTTTTCAAACAGTATCTGCAACACAGCCGCCAATGGATTGAATCTCCGCCCTAATGCTCACCAGCAGAGTACGTTGCCAATGAGCCACGAGTTGGTCAGTAAAGAATAGTATATACTCGAATAAATCACTAGCATTTTCAAGTTATATAAGTCGATACTTTTATAATTAATTTTACTAAATACTTTTTCAAGATAACGTTTAAAGCTAAACTTATTCCAACTAAAATAAAAGCCTGTTGGAAAATTATTACGAAATCCGACAAAAATGAAAACGAGCAACTTGCCCTTAATCAGCATTGAGACTATTTTATTCTTTGTAATAACACTTTCTAAACATCTTAAAATTAGATTATGCAAATTACTATTACAATAAAAATGAAATTCAAGGTATTCCTAGGTACCATGTCAAAAATTTGTAAGACAGACTCGCTACGTTTATGAGAAATGTAAAATAAGAATGAAAAATTTTTTTCATTCTTATTTTACTGTCGGTATAAAATGAATGGAATGTTGTTGTTGTTCTAATGCAGCTGGCAATACAGAGACAGCTAATCTTTATGCCATAAGCAAGGGCTGCAACGACGTTACTCATTTAGCACTACCTAGGGGGCACATGTAGCTTGAAGATATGCTACAGACGGGAATAATATTACCCCCACAACGCTCTACAATCTTATTTGACCTGAACCTATGGTTTAAAGTGGATTCCGAACAACCGAAATCCACTTTAAACCCTAGCATCCATGGCACAACCGAAACTCAAACACGAAACCTGTTGTATCGAGCGCCAGAACGCTAGCCACTCGGCCATCATGCCCCATGTACTAAAATGGATTGTAATAAAATAAAATAAAATTTTTTAAAAATATTTATTAGTGTTACAAATAAAATATTCACACCTTATGGTGTGAATTTCCTCATAGTTTTATCACTTCATCTGTAATCTTATCTTTCCAATTGTTTTCAAAAAAGCATTATTTTGATTTTTAAATCTAGATCTCTTTAACTGAATAGTTCAGTTCCTTTCGGGGAGACAAGATCATTTTACAGGAAGTAAATTGCTGAGATATATGCTTAAATTGATAGTGTTTCTTAAGACAATGAAAAAAAAATAAGATTGTCAGTTAGATACAGCGGAAAGAGTCTTACATGTTGCGCAAGGAAATTTCCTCATGCGTGAATTGTAGGAATGGCTTTAGCATGACATATAAATAAACGACAAACAAATGCTGCAATGTCATAATTATTTTTTTTTTAAGCCAAAGCCATTATTCTCTGTGTTATCTATAAAAGAAATGAAACTGTACACTGAACTTGGGTTTGGATAAATATCTTCATGATGTATTGCAGTGAATATGTAAAATTTGGCGTCAAATCTTTGGTCGATCTACATATTTTTTCTTATATAAAAATTGTAGCATTTTTTTCTCACGAGAAGAGTTTTGGCATTTCATTCCCAGGAGAGAGGAATGCATGTTATTTGAAATTATATAATAACCCATCATTCAAATTTGACAGCAGACGAACAGTGTTATCGGTAGTTATATTACTTGCAATTAGTGTTTTGAGCTAATGAGAACAACCTGTCACTCAAGTCTGTTAGCAAATATTCAGTGTCCTGTATAATGAGACTCATGAAATCAGAGAATTGCCTGCGCGACTTTCACAAGTCGAAACAATTACAAATGGAATATGGACTACACCATGAGTTGTTCCATCGTGATTAATGACTTACCTCTTGATGGACTTTCTTAAAGGTAGGATTTTGGAGAAGAGAGGGAGTATTTTGCGACGAGTCGACAAAAAGTGTTATTTTCTCTGAAGTGACTGAACAGGCCCGACCATTATTAGTGGTGCTGCTAGGTTTTATTTTGTGTGGAGAACTTGGGATGAGAAATAGAATTCATTGCAAAGAAGAACAGGGAATATTTTATTATTATTATTGCAAAAGCACTTGATTTTACATAATTAGCTCATACATAATTGGCTTAGAGCATAAAGATAGAATAAAAAACAGCAAAACAGAACAAAACAGTAACTCATAATACAATAATTACATCAAAACTGTGTCTACGTAAAGATAAAAGAAAATGAGTCACTGGATGCTAATTGCATCAACTCTTAGCCCGCCAATATCTGCTGTATAAGTTTTCTTCATTCAGTGAAGAACAACTTAACGAAAGTTCTTCGTCCGTCTCAGAGTTCTGGTTGCACAAAAGAATATACCATTGCTGTGTAAATGTTTAGCAAGACAATCATGTCCAGTCTCCGGGAGGAAGACCACTAATGCGATAGATCTAGGGGAATCTGGGATTTTACAAATCGAGTACCTTCACTTCTTTTTCTTAGTTTCTTCTAATAATTTAATGCTATAATGTTTCATTTTCAATAATTGTTTGTGTGACTAATTTCCAATGTCCTGCAGTGCGGGACGGACATCCCATGAGTGATCTACTCATGGATGGAGGGAAAGGGGGCAGCTTCTGTTGTGATGGAGCACCCATAGGTAGAAGTCTGCCTTTTGCTCCGTAACGCTCTTTACAGTCATATGAGACCGGTACCTACGGCTTAAAGTGGATTCCGAACCACTACAAAGATCCATAGCACCGCCGGGGCTCGAACCCGAAACAGAGTGCCAGAGCGCTAGCCACTCGACCATTCAGGTCCTCATTTTCAATAATTTTTTTAATTGATAAAAATGGCACTTCACCATTATTTCACTGTGAAATTTCTGTTCCCTTTTTAGCGAATTTATCAGCCCATTCATTTCCAGCTATTTCTACATGAGATGGGATCCACTGTAAAACAACAGTCGTCCCTTTAAAAGCTCTAAAATCAAGAGTTCTTCTGTAGGTATCAATCATTTTTGATTCCGCGATATTATATGCAGCGATGACTTGGATGACTGAAAAAAACTGTTTGTTCTGACTGTTTTTGTGCTGAACTGTTCCAACACTAATTTGTTCTGTTGCAACTCTAATTGTCTCCAGTTATCCATCAACATTGGTCCAAAAGGGACCAAGGGAGCCATAAAATGCAGAGAGCTCTGAATACACACCAGCTCCAACGTTGTCAAGCATTTTCAATCCATCAGTATATATGTAAATCCAATTATTCTTTGGATATGTGGTATAAATTGTCTCTATAACAGAAAGAGCAATGAGATAAGATTAAATATACTTGCTCATAATGAAAAGATTAAAATAAACTAAAGTAGATTATTTATTATTATTATTAAGGAAAATAAAATGGAATAAAAATGAGAGGAAAAAACTCTTTAAAATAATGCATTCAAATAAATCGAAAAATTAAAAGAGAAAGTAAAATATATATAAAAGATAGAAATAAAATAAAACGGTTGATGTATTATTTTGGAGCTTATTTAGACCCTGAACGCTCCATCTCCAATATGACAAGGTAAACACAGTTGAAACAATAAAAATTGCCAAGAATATATTTACAATTATAAGAAAATTAATTTACAACATAAACCGATAAAATAAATAATTAAAAATTAAATTAAAATCTTGCAACGGACGTTTTAAATCATAATTGGGAATGTAAGAGTCAATCTCCTGGATTGCAATATTTTCATGATTCATAAGCGTGTTAAAAAAATTTAATTGAGAGGTGTTTAAGAAAATCTTTTAAAGAAGGAATGTTAATAGCTTTATAGATATCAGGATTGCGCATGAACCATTTAGCAGAGGTAATTTGGCGGATGGTGATATTTTGTAAAGTTTCAAGCGATTTTAAATTAGATTTAGTTGTATAGTACCAAACCGGGCAGCGCACGTGAGAATTGGGCGAAGCATCCGTGGTCCTGATAGAATTTCTATTTATAAGTGGGTAGAGTTTTCTGAAAAGAAAACATCTTAGCCCACCATGAGGATATTTCGCCAATGAAGAAGAAGAAGAAGAGTTTTCCGAAGGCAATGCGAAATTTAGTTTGGGTGAGCAGAAAATGTTGTTGCTAAGTTAATTGCTGATCCAAAATAACTCCTAAATTATTATTTTGACTATTCCAAGGGATAATATTATTGCTGATCTTAATCACGGGGTTTTAAGTTTATTTCCAATAGAGAAGAGAACAGCTTCAATCTTATCTCCATTTAAAGAAATTTTCCATTTATTGAACCAGTTATTGAGAACTTTAAGGTGATTAGTAAGGGTGACAGCTAAGAATTTAGTGCTTTTATTATTGCAAAGGATTGCAGTATCATCAGTATAGATGGCTATTAAGAATTTGAGATAAGTAGGGATATCAGCAATAGAAATAGAAAAAAGAAGAGGTGAAAGTGTACTTGTGGAATGTAGAATTGCACATAGTTTTTTTTCTTTGGTAGCGGCGTTTTTATGTTGATTATATCGGGTTTGGATATAATTTTTGCTTGAAAATAGATTGGCAAATTCTTTTACGATGTAGAAGATTTGTGAAGTTTCGTTAGAAGAGTTTTCTTCCAGCGGTTCATTTGAAAAAAAGATTTGTTACGGAGGAGAAATGTTTTGATTGGGTTGATAAGCGGTTGTTGGGGAGTTTTGAACTTAAGAGGATTTTTCTGAGGAATTTTGGGTTTGGGAAATTTAAATCAACCCTTCTAAGCAGGGTCCCGACGTATTTACCCACTCCACCCATTGTCACTCCTTTGCCACTGTCAGACAGCAAAGCAAGATTTGAGAAGGATTTTCTTTTTATAGTGAAGTGTTCTCTGAGTTTGGATAGACAATTAAGGATATCTGGAACGTCCCTTCAGCCCATGGCTGGTACTCGAAAGATCGGCCTAGTAGTGCTCTGGTTTTTGGGTGTCATAGAAGACAATAAATTTGTTTATCACGTTTTGCCAGTGGGAACTTGAGGATTCTCCCCTATGAACTAGAGCAGAAGATTTTTGGGACCTGCACTAAGCGTAGGATTGCTTTAGCATCCCCGTGCCTATTTTAAATTGTTTTGATTTTACATAGGGCGAAGTTTTTTCTGACCTTCTATTCTTGGATTTTTTAGAGATTAATGAACTTACGGATTTGATCTAATAGCTACATCATATCGGGAATTAGAAGCAACAACAGTACGTTAATTTTTATGTTTAAATTATAGTTTTTGATCATTTTGATTATTTTGTCGTAGATATTTACTTTGATTCATACAAAAAACAAATTTTTAAAAAATGTAGAAACACTAAATTTCTTCTAGCAATTATTACGGACATGTTTGTCCTCTATTTAAAAATGCATTACAAATAAAAAAAAAATGGTCATAATCATTACAATGGCCTGATGACCAATTGGCTAGCGCTCTGGCCTTTGGTACCATAGGCTTCACGTTCTAATCCCGGAAACGACATGGATGTTTGTGAGTTGTTCGAAATTCACGATAAACCGTATGTCCCGGTCTAATCAGCCTAAAATGTACAAAAAAAAAAAAAAAAAAAAAACCCCAGATACCGAACCTAATCTTTATCATTATGGTCTATGATTTTTAAAAGGCATCAAGATGATCGCTAAGTGATCTTATCTGATGGGTGGACATAATGTGGCGCCTTACGGTGGTGCTTTTTTATCACGGAGCCATAATATGAAAGCATTTTTAAAAAAAGCTACGATATTTCACAATAAGTAATAAAATTCTTTAAATATTTCTGTTCTACTATTTTCTATTTATATCTAGTTTTAATATAAACTGTACTAGTATTTTCTTACAAGGAACTTATTTAATTTGGAAAATATTCATGTTTCCTCCAATTAGTAATTTAAAAAGAAATATTTTTTCTATAAGCGTATTTTTCATAACTATTGGAAAGCATAATAGTAAAAAATAATTTTTTAATGTATTTTATCCACATAAAAGCTTTAGAACGGGAATTACCTATTTACATAATGCAGTAAGCCTTTATTACGTCGCACATTAGTATAGTATTTCATCTTATTTTTTTAGAAGAAAATCATTGAAGCAAGATAATCAATCATATCGATTTTTTTCCGTGTATGCGTGATATAATTTATTACTGAATTGTATGTTATACAAAAATTTTCTGTATTTTGATTTAAAGATATTTTTATATTTGTCAAAAAAAATCTTAGAAACTACAACCACAAAAGTGAATTATAACACAACTTATGTACATACTGCAATAAGTCTTCATTACATTGTCTGTTGCCTCAAAACCCAGGTCCCCGTGCATAGGGGAAGTCAACGCCCTATGTGCAGTAAACATCCTGTCTGTGGAGGGGTAAGATGACGGGGGAGAGAGAAAGAATGTAAGAAAGGGGAGTTTAGTAAGTGTAACCCCAGAGAGTGGTTGTGTGGTCAGTTCCTCCTCGAGTATGATGGCTGCCTAAATAAAGGAAAAAATACTACAGTCCATTTAATTATTGTCTTTATTTGTGTGTGTGAGTGAGCTATCGAACATTGTCCATTAGTATATTTCAACTTATTTTTTAGAAGAAAATCACTGAAGCAAGATAATCGATTTTTCCTCCATCTATGCGCGATATAATTTATAACTGAATTGTATATTATATAAAAATTTCTGTATTTTAATTTAAAGATATTTTTATATGGGCAAAAAAAAAAAAAAAAAAAAAAAAAATGTTAGAAATCAACAACAAAAATTTTAATACAGGTAAAACATCGAATAATATTTAAATCTAATAATACTGCCTTTTAATTTTGCCATCATATAATAAATAAATAAATGTTGCATTTTACCAGATAAGATGTGCTCATCCATTCTAAGATTTTTTTTTTTTTTTTAATATTACAAAGAATTCGAAAAAAAATGTTGAATATTATAAAAACTTCATAAACCTATTTCTTTTTTAACCTTTAATCATTGATATTTTTCTCTTATACCTTTGCTTTAATTTTATTACTCATCATCACCATCAGCGGCTTAACAGCTCCATGGTGGGTCAAGGCCGTCTGCTTACTGGCAAATTTCGAGATAAGATATACTTTCTTTTTACGGCGTAGAGTTGTCAGCCGTTTGCCCAAGGCTCTGCAGTCATATTATACCGGGACCTACGGTTTAAAGTAGATTCCAAACCACTACAAACATCCATGGCACCGCCGGGATACGAACCCGAAACCTGTGGCACCGAGCACCAGAGCGTAGTCACTCAACCATCGGTCCCCAATTTTATTATTAAACACGAAAAACTTAAATCAAAATTTCCATCAAAATTTTTTATATTTTTAAATAATAGTTTTCAATCTGTTTACATTCGCAGTCCCGGCCTGATGGCCGAATGGCTAGCGCTCTCGCTTTCGGTACAACAGGTATCGGGTTCAAATCCCGGCTTTGCCCATGGGTGTTGTAGTGGTTCGGAATCCACTTTAAGCTGTAGGTCCCGGTCCTAATAGGATCGTAGAGCGCTGCGGGGGCATTGTTACTCTGCGTCCGTGGCTTACCATCAAGTTACACGCGCCCCCTGGGTAATGCGAAGTGAGTAACATCGGTGCAGCCCTTATGGCGAAAGATCACGGTCTATTTGCCAGCTGCATTAGAAGAAAAAAAAAACATTCGCACTCCCTAACTAAAGGAAAAACAGTCACCTTACTCTCTGTTATTTTTCTCATTATTAAATTAAATATTATAGTTAACTCAGTTTGCTTTCTTATGATAATGTATTGAATAGAAATTTCTACAAATAAGACACACAAAATATTGGGCTCAAAAAAGATTAATCCTAATGCTTACAATTAATTAATATGTGTGTTGAAATTGAACTATGTAGTATGCAGGTTGGACAACCAGATTGTAAATGGGTGCTGTTGGGTTGAGATACTTGAGACACAGGTTTAAGAAGTTTCATTTTATTTCAGAGTTTCATTTACACACGCCCAAACACCACATAGATGCTCTACTTGTAACTCAGTAGTAACGTGTGCCGCATTAGAGCTGAGATTCAATCCGTTGGCGGCATTGTAGTGAACACTGATTTAAACACGAGAAGATTCGATGGCTTTTGGGATGTTCAGCATCTTGCCTCGTGAGTCGGACTACCCGGTGGGAGTTTTTCGGGTTTACTCCCATACGATACTCAAATGTGGTGTAGTCCTCCCGGAAGGTATTGCCATCCTTTTTCAGCGACCCGGAGCCTTCTATCTACGGGGACTCGATCACAACAGAAGCTGCCCTTTTCCCACCATGAGTAGATTACTCATGGAGTGTGCGTCCTGGGCTGCCAGACACTGAGGTTTAATCACAACACCACACAAGTACAGTTAGACACAAACAATATTTAACGTATTTAAAATAAAGATAGATAATTATAGCTTCTTAGATGGATTCCACTTCTGAGCTAGAAAACGAAACTTCGCTAAGAGCAGGATTGCACGAATTATACTTCTTCTCCGGGTGAGAAACTGTAGGCCAACTGATCGTTTTTCCTGAAAGCCACAACAGGCACTCCTGCCAGTGAGTAGGAGGTAGCATGGTTACAACTATAATTAATATATGTATTTTCTTTTTTTAAAAATCACAATCGACAATTGATATACCTTTCTTTTCAAAAGAAGTGTGTGTCTTTCAGAAAAAACGCAATATCACTTGATATTACATTACCTGGAAGGATCTGATATTTTATTAATATGTGTCACTAATAATCCAATGATAAATGATTATAGAGGACACATAGATTTTCAGAAGGGTTTTAGCAGTAATTTTTCTAAATTTGCGTTACGTATGGGAGAAAATCTGAAAAATCTCACCTTGTAAAATGCCGATGTGAAATGTTTTAAACATGCTGTCACCATCGCCAATGAATTTCTTCAGTTCTGAAAGTAGTGACTGCAATAGTACCATCAACAAATTCAACCTTAGGCCTCTTACCCACTATCAAAGCCTGTTACCATTTGACTACTAATTGGGCATTTCACAATTTTGAAAGCAGAAAAGCAAAAATTATCACAAGTATTTTTTGTGAAAGGAATCAAGATTTTAATGCTTCTTGTTTCAAATTCTAGAATTTCTTATGAATGCATATCCATGACATTGATAAAGACAATTTCTTAAGTATCAGTTAAATTATAAAAATTATGAATAAATTATGAATGCATATCCATGACATTGATAAAAACAATGTCGTAAGTATCAGTTAAATTATAAAAATTATGAATAAATTATGAATGCATATCCATGACATTGATAAAAACAATGTCTTAAGTATCAGTTAAATTATAAATAATTAGAGGTAAAATTATTTATAGTTTAACTCTTATTCTCTAATTATTAATTATCAGTTAAATAATTAATAATTAGAGAATAAGAGTTGAGTAGATTATCAGTTAATTGAATTAATTATATCAAATTATCACATAGTTTTTTTTGAAAGGAATCAAGATTTTAATGCTTCTTGTTTCAAATTCGAGAATTTTTTATTAATGCATATCCATGACATTGATAAAAACAATTTCATAACAATAAATTAAATTATAAATAAATACTTTAATCCACATATACATAATATAAAGGTAATAACTGAAAAAAAATTATACTGAATATTAATTAACATTACTGTTTATGATGTCACAGCTTTTCTGGTATTAGTATTGTGAACAAGGAAATTAATTTTGAAACAAAGTAATTAATGCCTGTTCTCCCAATAAAAATATTTTATTTTATTATTATTTATATTTTACATTTTAAAATAGTAGTTCGATTGACTTTTGTTAGAAATATATGATGTTTTGTTTGGATGCCACGCCCTACAATCAGAGACACGATCGCATGATGATTCAGCTGTCGAAGGAAGCTTCGTAAGATAATAATTAATGTATAAATATAAACTGATCCAACCGTGTATTTTCATTTCCTTTTCATGTGATTTAATTAGAGAAACAATTTAGTTTTTCAGCTTTAATTATTTATTTTAATTTTATTTAATTATTTAATTTTTATTTTATTGATAAAACGGAAATCTAAAAAAAATTTTTAATGCCACTTTTGTTAAAGAAGCCATTTAACCACGGCCATACAATGCATATAAATATTTCCGCAAACTTACTTGATTACTTTATACAAGGTCATATTATCACAGTTCGTCAAGTAAATCTTTATCTAATTTTATCTCGTTACTACATCTACTTGAGTTGGGATTCTTTAAATAAACAGATAAGAATTAAATGTCGAAATTCTTCAGACAAACATGTCATACTTCAGAATATTTATCGGAATGGTTGAGAAAACGTATTTTTAAAAAATATTCTTTATTTATCGTCTGCTAAGTAATACGTTCACTTCACTTTACTTCAAGTAAAACTTCGTAGAACGTTTTGTTTTCAACAGATGTATTTAATTTTCTATGATAAATTCTCTAAAATTAAAGAGTGGATTCATGCATAAAATTTGTATTAGGTATAACTTTCTGACATAATGCATAGTTAAATAAAACTATGACTGTCATTATTATTTATTTTAACTCAGTTCATACTCGGTCTTCTATAACTTATGTTTACTAATCAAACAAATGTTTCTCTTTTATCGACATGATCAGTTCTCTCTTCTGTTGAGAAAATATAATCTCGTTTAAGAATTTCCAAATTGCATAGGCATTTTTGCATTGAATTTATGGCATAAAAATAATATTTTTGTGACTAATATTCCACATTGAGCTTGTCATGTCTTGATAACCGCAAAATGAGTGTTTGTACCCAAGAAAAAATCAATAAAGTGAAAATGTCGCAAATTGTTGTTGGTTAATTGACACGTCAACATGTAACAATAATAATATAATAATAGCAGACTGTATTTTTTCCAGTGGCTTAACAATAGAGTGGCAAGACGGACAAATTGCCACGAGCAGAGAGGCTATGAGAACAGGCAAGATCTGACATTTATTATTAAAAAAATAAAGTAAAATGTATTAATTCTGTATTTAATGAATTTAAGTTACTAAAGCGATAAATTAAAACAAATGTGTATTAAGATTTTGAATGTATTCATTTGTATGAAAAATATCTCGCATCTGGCAGCAATAGTAATAGAAATAGTTATAATGTCCTTATACTAGTGACTTCCCGATTTCTGGTTCGTCAATAGGTTGTTGTTGTTGTTGTGTCCCTCATGGAAGGAGGGAAAAGGGATGCAGCTTCTGTTCTAATGGAGCATCCGTAGGTAGAAGTCTGACTTCTACTCCCTGACGTTCTTACAGTCATAGGAGACCGGGACCTAAGGCTTAAAGTGGATTCCGAACCACTACAAACACCCATAGCACCGCCGGGATTCTTTTGTTGATCAGAAAGCCCGAAAAAAGAAATTTTAATAAATAAAATGTTTATTAAAAAAACGGTAATTTTAATTCAATACCCCCTTTAAATTTAAAGTTCATAGTATCAACAGGAAAAATAATACATATTTTAGGTAGTACTTTATTAAAAAAAAAAAATACAATGATGATACTTTATATTGAGGGGCCCCCATTCGAAATATTTGCCACGGGCCTCAGTTGGTACAGTTAGCCCACTTATTTTTCCCTTTTTCATCTGTGGATTTCTTGTTCCATTTGTATATCCTATGAACAAGTCTATCTACACACGGTAATGAGAGGACTTACAAAGTAGTTGTTCGATATTTAATTATCGTATGAGAGAGAAATACCGTAACAGACAGTCTGACTGTTGCTGCGACATGCTGTCGCACTTTCTACCGAATATCCCCGTATTTGAACAACAGACACCGCGAATTCAAATCCTGTTGCATTTTTTCAATGTCGGCTTATGATCCTTCGGTACTTCAATTTATATCTGCTGCCATCGCAATTTCGAACGAACACCCCAAGATGAATCATTTGGAGAAAGAGGAATTCGCTTCTCCCTCCATCTTGAAGAGACTTTCCAACCTAGAGATTTAAAGTGTTCAAACTCATGTAACCATCAGAACTTTTGGTTCGATTGGTTCCTTTTACAGGAACTAAACTGAGGTATCTTAATTCAGATTCTCAGTATAACAGTTGGGTTGAAACGTTCATAGGCTGATATATAGATGGCGTTACTAGTATTAAATCCATATGATTTTTAGTTAGCCCTAACCTTCAGAAGACACGTGTATAAATTTGACAGCTGTTGCACTATTAGTATGTGAGTTATAGCATTTTTAGTGAAGCAACTTTTGTTAGTTTGAAAAAATGGATAAAAAGGAATTTCGTGTGTTAATAAACCATTGCTTTTTGGCGAAAAAAAATACTATTGAAGCCAAGGCTTGGCTTGATAAACATTATTCAGACTTTGCACCAGGAAAATCAACCGTAGAGAAGTGGTTTGCTAAATTTAAACGAGGCGAAATAAGCACCGAGGACGACGCACGCAGTGGACGCTCCAAAGAGGCTGTTACCGACGAAAGCATCGAAAAAGTCCACAAAATAATTTCTGATAACTGTAAAGTGAAGTTGATTGAGATAGCTGAGACCCTAAAGATATCAAAGGAACGTGTTGGACATATCGTAAATTAATATTTGGATATGCGAAAGCTCTGTTCAAAGTGGGTGCCGCGCAGAGCTCACAATCGACCAAAAACAACAACGAATTGATGATTCTAAGTGTTTGGAGCTGTTCAATCTTAATAAACCCGAATTTTTTCGTCGATATGTGACAATGGATGAAACATGGCTCCATCATTTCACACCGGAGTCCAATCGATAGTCAGCCGAGTGGACCGCACGTGATGAACTCTAAAAATGCTATAGCTCGCATACTAATAGTGAAACAGCTGTCAAATTTATACACATGTCTTTTGAAGGTTAGGGCTAATTAAAAATCATATGGATTTAATACTAGTAGCGCCATCTATGTGTCAGCCTATGAACTTTTCAGTCCATCTGTTACTTAGAATCAAAGCCCTTTTAATGAATATAATCTTTTTAAATCTTCTTCATTGTCTTCTTTGGCGCAACAGCCTTATGGTGGGCCATGACCATCTGCCTACTGGCAGGATTTGAGACAGGGGATGTTTTCTTTTCATGGGATAGGGTTATCAGCCCTATGCCCAATGCTGTACAGTCATGTTAGAGCATGTCTTACTGTTTAAAGTGGCTTCCGAAACCCTACACACGTCTATGGCACCGCCTGCGTCACGGAACGCCAAAGGCACTCGGCCATCAGGCCTCTTTTTAAATCTACTTGGCATAATATAATAAAATAATAAATACATAATACAATAAATGCACATTTTTATATGAATTTATGCATATATATATGTATAGACGATTAATGAAAAATAAACTACATGTTAAATAAAATGGATAAAAAAATTTCTTTTTAGGCGATAAGAAATAATTTATTCATAATTAAGTATACGCATTTTTAATAGGTATAAATTATCCTTTAAATGAATACTGCCATTTTTATTATTGAAAAAAATGAAAAATTAATGTGATTTTTAAATAATAGCATTATTTACCAGAAAAAAAAAAAAGAAAAGAACCATAGTTTCCAACTTACACACGAATACCATACGTCATGATTACTTCATTATCTTCGATTTAGTAATGTACATTTTTGATTCTTATCTTGAAGTCGAACGATAAACTTTCGCACTTAAATGTTTCATAAAAGCTTTTTCTTTTTTTCAAAATCTTTCAAAATACTTTTACCGATTAAGCGAAAAAAATAATTTCAGAATATTTTGAATTTCAATACATATGTCATTGTCAAGAAACTGAAAAGTTATTACACTTTTCGTTGATAACGAATCTGAGAATAATCCAGAATGCTGAATAACTTTTTAAAATTGCGTCCTATCTCATTGCAATTTTACATTCAACGATCAAATATTGAGACATTTTCTATAAGCTTTTTGGAGTTTTTTTTAATAGTAAAATATTCTTTAAAATAACCTGTATTTTGTCTCCTTATAATTAATGATAACTAAGAAATGAAAACTTTAACCTCTATAATCTCGAATATATCTTTAAAGGCAATGACGAATTAAACCAAAATTTTACCTTTACAGATGTGATAATGATAGAATGACAAGATAAAATGTCTACTGTCACTTTGAATTTTTGTTTTGTATTTCTTTTCTTGCACTTATTTAAAATTAGTTTATTCATGTCTCTACTCAAAATGTCTTCATAACTAGAATGATATCTTATTTCTAACATTTCATATAAATTCTTTTATTAATGCTTTGTCATGTGGGTAAAAATAACACTAATAGTAGATGGATGATATACTGAAATACGAATTTATTTGTATTTAGCTAACCTTGGCTTACATTAATCTTTGAGTTTTAAAAAGTGTAATTCAAAAGGCATAAAATAATAATTCCAACAGCTGTTTTGATTTAAAAGAATTATTGATTTTATGTGTAAATAGTGGATTTCGAAATTTCAACAATCACATAAAATATTAAATAAAAAATATGGTTTTTAAATTTTCGTAGATTTACATTATGATTTGATTGCATAATATACATATAGTATAATAATATACATATATATAATAAACATATAAATATACAAAATATTCATATATGTACATAATAATATACATATATATAATAAACATATAAATATACATATATATAATAAACATATAAATGTACATATATATAATAAACATATAAATATACATATATATAATAAACATATAAATGTACATATATATAATAAACATATAAATATACATAATATTCATATATATACATAATAATATACATTATACATATAATATATATTAAACATAAAGAATTAGCACGTAATTTAACAATTGTAAAATGATCTTTTGATGAAAATTCTAAAAGCGAATATTAATAACAAAAGAATTTTCACTTAAACGTCTATCAATATTTTAATTAACTCACCCAAAATAATTTCTTAAAATGATGAAAACAGAATGCTATAAAAGAAAAATTACTAAAAATTGATTTTTTAGTAGTTTATTTATAAATAAATTTATGACTAACAAAATGTAAAGGAAATTCACATTCTTCTTTAATTAATATGCAATATAATGATGTAAAAATGTTTTTATCTGATTTTTTTAAAATTAAAAATGTTTATAATTTTGTTAAACTATTTTATAATAAACATTAGAATTTTAAAAGGAGTATTAAAACACTGTTGTTTGGTTTAAAAATACGTTGAAAACGTATTTTTATATGAAACAATGATTTTTTTTTTTTAATATTTAAAATTTGAATCATTCTATTAAATGAACAGTTTTAAATGTGAACGTTTAAATAATAAGTTATAATAAGAAGAAAAGAAAAATAATTAAAGAATTTGAATAATAAGAAAAGAATTAAAAGTTACATTAATTTTCAGAATTTTTAAAGAACATTTAAAAAATTTTTATAAGACATAAATTTATATTTAAGAATAAATGAATAAAAGAGCATATTAAAAAAATAAAACCACTTACATAGAAATCTAAATAAATTTTAGAAATTTATATACTACATTCAAAAAGATTTGAATCGATTCTTTAAGAAGTAATATTTATAATCGTTTATTAATATTCATCGATAAAAATTAAACAGCAATTGCTCTTTATTGATCTATGATTAGTTAATTGATAATTATTTAGTTCATTAATCGATATTTAATCAGTTCAAATACACAAAATTATAGTAAAATTTGCATTTTGCAAACATTTTACGTGTGTATTATTTAACATACCAGCACAATTAAAAATCTTTCAATGTTATTTAAAATAAAATTTCATTACGTGAAAAATTAAGTATTGAACAGATTAGAAAATTATTACATTTATTTTATGTAAAAACAAGTAATATAAAAAAAATTTAAGTCAATTCTTACTTTTTTTTTCACTATATTAATAATTACTTTATAAATAATTTTCATTCATTTTTTTAAGTTAGAAAAAAATCTCTCTCTCTCACATACACACTTTCCATCTCTCTCACTCATTTATTCACATGTTTCATTTTCCATTTTGTTCCCTCCTTGACTCAGACTAGAACCCAGAATGAAAAAATAATCTGAAAAAGAAATTTTTTTCCAGCTATCTACACGCTTCGCCACTGACGGTATTGATTTCTAAATTTATATCCCGCTAAATATTTTATATAAGAGAAATTTTTTTCTCCCATATAAAACTAAAATTAATTAAGTAAACTTAATGAATGAATTAATATTTAAAAAATATATATTAACATCCAGTGTCATTCACTAATACAAGTTAAAAAAAATGTATTTGTACTGGAGTGGATGAATAAAAAGTATTTTATGAACGATTGAAAATTTGAACAAGATATATAAATATATATAGGGAGAGTGTGAACGAATAGTAGGAATTGAAAAATAGATGCAGAAATCAGATTCTCGTAACGTATATTTATTTTTGGAAGCTTGTGCAGTATTCTATTTTGTGAAATGTTAATTTAATACGTTTGGTAGTATTTAGAATGTCGAGATTGCATTCATCTTCTCTTCAAATCG
This sequence comes from Caerostris darwini, assembly GCA_021605075.1. Classification (NCBI taxonomy): domain Eukaryota; kingdom Metazoa; phylum Arthropoda; class Arachnida; order Araneae; family Araneidae; genus Caerostris; species Caerostris darwini. Next base: position 60,549 of record BPLQ01011816.1, read on the forward strand.
AACACAATATGTCTACGAAGACAGTGCCAGCTGTGCGAGCAGATGTGGCCTCTGAATATTTTGGGGAGGGATGAAAGTTTTGTAGAAATATATACAAATTTTAAACGGAATTAGTTTCAACGATTTTTTTATTTCGATATTCATGTATTCTGGATACAGTTTTATTTTTTTAACATCCTATTATTTATTTACTTAAACAATAAGGATTACCATTCGTTAAAGATAAACTTTAATCTCTTAAAGGATCATTTTTTTTTTTCAAATAGTTTTTTATTTCAATTCGTAATAAAAATATGGTTTGTTAGAATTTTGATGAAGTTTTTATCCTGCTTTATTTATTTTTTATTATAGAACGTATAAATATAGCCATTCGAATTGTTCATTAGAATATTTTAATTTATCGCCTAAGCATTTGAGATACCATTGATACGAGGGTAACTCTGAAATTTTTGAGACAATGGCAGACGACAAACGCAGGAAAAAAGAATATTCGTTAAATTTGTAAATTTGAACTCTATTATGGCCGCAGACGATAATTTGTGGCAACAATTGCAATTTAGCTGTCGTAGAATAGATTTTGGAAGAAAGGAAAATGAAATTGGCGCGAGAGCATTATTACGCTATGATTTTCTATGATTTTAAAGTGGGGTTAAATCAAGAAGAATGCTTTCAACGTCTACAACTAGCATATGGAGAAGAAGCTCCATCTCATGCTACTGTATTTAGATGGTTTACAGAATTTCGTAGAGGTCGAAGTTCAAGGATCAAGGACACGCAGGAAGACCTTCTTCAGCTGTAGTTCCAGAAAATGTGTCGGCCATACGAAAAATGTTAGTCGATGATAAGCGCTGCACTTATCAAATGATACAGAAGAAACTTAACATTGGATCCGCAGCTATACATAGAATTATTCATGAAGAACTGCATATGAAAAAATTAGTTTGTCGTTGGGTCCCCCATAATTTAGCAAAACACCAAAAAACGGAGCTTGTCAGAATCTGCAAAGAAACCATAAAATTACTTAACGATGGTGGACACTGTCTTATTTCTAAAATCATAACTGGTGATGAAACTTACATACCATTTTTTGAAGTTCCAACGCGACAAGAAAATAAAGTATGGGTTTTTGAAGATGATCCCAAACCAACTATGGTGAAAAGACAACGAGCAATGAAAAAAGTAATGTATGCCGTTTTCTTCAGAAGTACGGGACTGGTCAAAGCCATCAAGCTGGAGGAACAGAAGACTGTCACAGCTAACTGGTACACCACTAAGTGTCTTCCAGAAGTTCTTCAAGAAGTGAATGTAAGGGGATTCATGCTTCACCATAATAATGCATCTTCTCATACGGCAAGATCGGCAGTCGATTTTCTTAAGCAAAAACACATCAAAGTGATAAAACATCCACCCTATTCCTCTGATCTTGCTATGTGTGATTTTTGGCTTTTTTTTTAACCTCAAGAAAAATTTACGTGGGCGCCGTTTTCATTCCGAAGATGAGATTGAGGAGGCTATAAAAGCATATTTTTTATCAATTCTAAGAAATGGATGACGTGAAGCATTTAATATTTTAAAAAATCGTCTGGAAAAGTTTATTGATGTTGGAGGGGACTACCTTGAACACTCCTAAAATTTGGTAAGTTAAACTTGTACCATTTAGCCGAATCTCAAAAATTTCAGAGTGAATGCTCGTACAATGCTGCTATTAATACTAACATTTTATCATTAGCGAGAAGGAACATTAACATTTTATCATTAGCGAGGCTTATATTTACTAGAAAAATAAACACGATGCCTAACACATACACTCAAGAGCCAAAACATTATGATCACCCCTACATTTTGCAATGAACTTGCCTGGATGACGTGGAAGGCACGTGATCAGGTGGAAGTGGTATTTAACTGGTATTAAGTGGTGGTATTAATCCATGCCAAGGCGGGTTGAAGCTGTGTTGCGCGCCAAAGGTGGGCCAACTCGTTATTGACAGGTGGTCATGATGTTTTGGCTCTTGAGTGTATATAACTATACTAATAGAGCATATAAATTCATACCAATAGAACGTTATAATTTAACATTATAATGATAATTAATGAGAATTATATATATGTGCTTTTCGTTGAAAATTGTTTACAATTGCTTTTTATGTTTAATAGATAATAAAAGACATAAGTAAAGACATTTGTAATATATTTAATTGAAAAGTTTTTTTTTATAAAGTTACTACGTAGGCGCGAACAACACTAATGTAAACTCATTACTTTAATCAACATAATGACGGCATTATCTAACATTAAATCATTTTTTAATTTTAAACGACAGCTAAATATGAAATTATCGGGGTTTTTTTTTCCCGCATTTTTAGTTGTACTAGTTATTGAAATAATTTCCTTTTACATCAGAACATATGCTTTATTTAAATCCTGTTTATAATTAGTCAGCAAACGTATTTAAAACCTAATTAATTATTAGAGAGTAAACAGGAAATGACCTTGATGAAAAGGAAGAAAAAAAATAATAAAAAAATAAAGAGGAATTTTTATTTATAGAAATGTAAGGAAAAACTAAATATTTCTTCCTTATATAGATTCATATAAAATAGAAAAATACCATAGATTTTACTTCGCTACAGTTTATTTGATAATCTTTTTCAATTCCTTGTATTGGCTCACACTCTCCCTATATATATCTTGTTCAAATTTTCAATCGTTCATAGAATACTTTTTATTCATCCACTCATGTTCAAATACATTTTTTTGAACTTGTACTGGATGGCACTTGATGTTAATGCTGTTTTTTCAAATATTAATTCAGTAATTAAATGTAATGAATTAATTTTAGTTTTTTTTAGATTTAAGTTGCATATATCTACCGATAGATGGCGCCAGATAAACTTTAAAAAAAAGAATTAAAATTATTTATAAAGAACTTTCTGCACTAGAGTGAGAAAAAAAGTAGAAATTGACTTTAAATTTTTTTTTTTATATTACTTGTTCTGTTGAATATCGATGGTCCTCGTATTCTACTTATGTGTATCATAAGTAGTTCCTAATAGTCCGATGGACGAAGAAAGGAGGACATATTTTACCTGGAAGACTTTTAGAGAAAATTGCCCCCACATTTGCGTGCGTGTCATATGGTAGAAAT
>BPLQ01011817.1:0-18316 GCA_021605075.1 Caerostris darwini
CTCTCCCACTGATCCATTGACCAGTCACGATGTTCCCGGGCCCAGCGAAGGCGCAGTTGATGATGACGCTTGGTCAGCAAAGGCACACGAGTGGGACGTTTGCTGCGTAGCCCCATATCCAACAGTGTCCGCTGAACAGTGTGCTCCGATACTATTCTACTTGACCCTGCATTATATTGGGCTGTCAGCTGAGCCACTGTCTGGCTCCGGTTTTGCTTCACCATGCGAGACAGTCTCCGATGATCTTTTTCTTTGATAGCGTGTGGACGTCAAAGATCATGTCGTCTACTGCTGGTTTCCCCGTCATTCATACACTTTGCATAAGTACTAACAACTGTAGATCGCGAACAACCCACGAGTCGTACAATTTCGGAAATACTTGTTCCGAGCCTTCGAGCCATTACAATCTGCCCTCTATCAAAGTCTCTTAGATCCGCAGCATTTCCCATCACACACAGAAGTAAGTGAAAGAATGATTCTTCAGACTCTCCAGCAGCAGTTAAATACCACTTCCACCTGATCACGTACCTTCCCCGTGATCTAGGCAAAATGTAGGGGTGGTCATAATGTTTTGGCTCTTGAGTATATATATATATCGTTCAAATTTCCTATCGTTAATAAAATAATTTTTATTCATCCACTCAAGTTCGGATACATTTTTTGGAGGACACTTGCTGTTAATACAGTTTTTTCAAATATTAATTCAATAATTAAATATAATTTATCAATTTTAGTTTTTTTTAGATTTAAATTGCATATATCTACCAATAGATGACGCTAGATAAACAGCAGAAAATGAAAATTATTTATAGAGGACTTTCTGCAATATAGTAAAAAAAAAAAAGAATGAATTGACTTTAAAATTTTTTTTTTATATTATTTTTTTTTATGCGGTTCAATCTACTTCTTCCAGATTTCTCTGGCAACCGGTGGCAAAGATTCTTACATTTCTTTTGCACAACCAGTAATGATGGTATAAATATATTATAAATAATATAAAAAGCGTTTTGTAAAAAAGACTTTTTAAACAACTAAAATCACTGGTGTTATTTTAAGCCGATTACATTCCTTTAAGGTAAATATTATTCTCCCTCAAAATGCGCACAAGTGTAAAATTTGAGGAGGTGGATTTAGGTTTTCCATGGCAACAACGGGGATAAATCAGAACCTGCTTCTCTCCCATAACTCTCGCGAGCTAGCTTTCAGGTAAGCAATCATACTTTTCCATCTCTTAAAAATTAATAGATTGAGTATAAAAGCAATCATTATTGAAAAAAAAATATATGACACTGTTTACAATATGACACAGGGATGATATTTATGTTTAATAATACATATTATTTGTTTTTTAGATTTAAAAAATCGATTTTTCTCAGTCATGGACAAGTTTTAACTGCAATAATATATATATTGATAAAATTTCAATGTGTGGAAACTAAACATTTAAATTAAAATAAAAAAACTAAAAAGTTTGCATATAGTTTATATATCAACTATGATATAACAACTATTATTATATAATAGCTATATTTCTATAACAATTATGATTATTAATGTTTCTGCTGCCCTTTGTTGTCTTAATGAAAGTATTGTGCATGTAACTGTGAGGCATTTCAAAATAAAGAAATAATGATTTATCGATGATGAAAAAAATGCATATAATTTATTGTTTCTTTGGTACTTTAAAGTTACAAGGGCCTAGACGAAATCTCTTTGGTATTGCATATTTTATGGAAATTTTATATTTATTTTCAAGAAATCTTTGGTAAAAAGGAAATGTGTTACTTACATGTAATTTAGCTTATTAAAATTCTTAAATCTTTATTATTATAAATATGAAAATACTATCTGATACATGAATTCAGCAATTGTTGAATATAATGACTTTGAACCCAATAGATTACTGTATTTAGATGAATAAAATAAGTTTCAACTTAAAAAAATGTTAAATGCCTAATTTCTTCTAATCGGTTAGTTAAGAATTGTTAAGTTAATTGTTCAAACAGTTGACATACAGAGAAGAGTTAATAAATTTGAACTAATGTCAGTCTATCAAGTTTTATATGTACAAATATACAGTTAAAATTCCAACTGGCATTTTTTTGGAATCAACCGGATCTGAAATCAAGATAATTAAAAAAAACATAACTTTTTTTAGAAATGCTTTGTAATTTAAAAAGAATGCAGTGAATTAAAATATAAATTTTAGAACTCATGAATTAGAGAGGTAACAAAACTAAACTACAATCTTAATGGCATTTTTTTTAGTTTTTTAAATGTTGTTAAATACATCGAAAATTTTAAATGTTTGGAAAAAATAAATGGTCTATATTTCTTCTTCGAATCAATCTATTTTTGCGAGTGTGTGTATATTTCGCGACTCTTATCTCTGTTTTGGGACATTTATTCATAAACAGTGTAAATTTTAGTAAGACAGATTAGTTGTATAATAACATAATAATTTCATTTTTTTTTAACAAATATATTAATTCTTAATTCTCTTTGATGAGGAATATGTTCTTACCACCTTATAAGTAGAAAGTATGTAGCAAATTTAATTCTGTGTCAATAAATTATTTAATACTAAAGCATATTTTGGTTAAAAAAGGCAATGTAGCTCCAAAACCTGAATTCAGCTACAGTTGAATGTGATGGTGCTTTTGTTCTATCATCTTTTGAACCCAATAATAATTATATTTGCTGAACTCAGATAAATAAAATTATTTTCTACTTAAAAAAATGTTAGAGATGTTCTTTCTTCTAACTGGTTAGATAAGCATTGCTAAATTAACTGTTCAACAGTTGACATAAAACGGAAGAATTAAAAAATTCGAACTAATGTCAGACTATCAAGTTTAAGTGACAAATATGCAGTTAAAATTCCAACGAGTCTACGACATTCTTTTTGAATCCAACTAAAATCAAGATAAATAAACAATTATAATTTTTTTTAAAAGCTAATAAAATATAAATTTTAGAGCTCGAGAATCAGTAAGTTAACAAAACTTAGCTCCAATCTCAATGGGTCCATTTTTTACATTTTTAAATTTTATTTAATACATCAAAAATTTTAAATGTTTGGATGAATAAATGGTCGACATTTCTCCTTCGATTTTTTTTTTTTGTGTGTGTATTTCACGACTGTTAATGCTGTCTGGTTTACCCATAAACAGTGTAAATTTTAGTACGAGAGTCTAGTTATGTAACAATCTAATGCGTTTAATTTTTTTTAAATAAATTAATTCTTGCCGAATATGTTTAAAAGAGAAACCACGTTATAAGGAGGAAGTATACTGATAATTTAACTGGATGTCAATAAATTATTTCATACTAAAGCATATTTTGAACGGATGCTGTAGTTAATGGACTTAATGCATTAAGTAATAAAATTAGTAATTTCAGACACTTTAGAAATTTTGAAAAAAAATTATGAACCTAAAGCAATGAAGCTTTATATTCAATGAAATAATGTTAACATAATCTTCATCTTGAATCAATAACAATGGGACAAAGAATTCTTGAGTATTAATTTTTTTAAGTATTTTTTAAGAAACATTTATTGATGTATCCAATACTTCTTATTTAATTTTTTTTATTTTGATTCTTCATATTTAAAAATTTATTGATGCATCAAACTGAGTATAAAATTACAGGAAATTTTATTTCGGAAATAATATACACTCTTGTATATTCTGGCTGTAAGTGGAGAGTGGAATGTAGTATTAAATGGTATTTAAGTGATATTATGTGGAATTCTTTATATACACTCCACTGCAATGTGCTGCCACCTGCCTTTTGTGGTTGGTTATTTCACGTTGACGTCGAAAGTAGGTGGTGCATATATACAATAATATATTAATATTTAAAATAAATGCATATAAGAAAACTGGACATTCTTTAAAAATTAACAAATCTATAGAAAAATGAACCACATGTGTAAATTTAAAACAAGTAATATAAGTCAATTTCACCTTTTTTTCATTATATCGCAGAAAGTTCTTCATAAATAATTTTAATTCATTTTTTTTAAGTTTATCTGGCACTATCTATTGGTAGATATATGCAACTTAAATCTAAAAAAAACTGAAATTAATTAATTAAATTTAATTACTGAATTAATATTTGCAAAAACTGTATTAACGTCAAGTGTCATCCACTACAAGTTCAATAAAAGTGTATTTGAACTTGAGTGGTTGAATAAAAAGTATTTTACGATTGAAAATTTGAATAAGATATATACAGGGAGAGTGTGAGCTAATTGACGGAATTGAAAAATAGGAAGTTTTTGGACTTCCATGTATAATTTGTTTTTGTTCACTGGCGAAGGGTAAAATATTACGCAAAGTGCATTGCTAGGAAATTGAAGTTAATATCTTAAATTTAAGCTTTTCGTTGGGCTCGAGGCTCAGGGGAACAGGGTTTGAACCTCCAATGTCACCTTTGAGGTATCAGTTCTCATTAACATTGTTACAGTGTGGGTGAATGGCATCACATCAAATTGTTCGGAATTCGAAAACATCTTTTTTTTTTCTCCTAAAATATTCCGTTCTAATTTAATTCGAAACTAAAAAAAGAATTTTTTCTATCCTCAAATAAATTGCACTTATACTACTATGCACTGTGTCCAAAAAGCAAGACCAATTTTCTATTTAAAATCCCCGGGTCTTATGGAATTTCAATTTTTTCTTTCTTTTTTATGATTGCTGGTACTGTGTCCTTGACATCTGTGTGAGATTTAAGCAAACAAATCTATAATTAGAATTAAATAATGATTTCTGTTATTTTTGAATTCTTCTGAAGCAAAAAAAAAAATTATCTTCTCCATGCCCCTTTCTCAATTAGATAGAATTGAGCTCCCCTGCCCTCTACCAGTTGCACCAAGAAGAAGCTTCTAGACATATATGTGTGTATTACAAGCAACCTAGGTTAATGCACATACTTGCCGCGTTATCAAATATTCATTGCGCCATCTACTGAGAAATGATTATACTTTACAGCACATAATGTGTTTTGTTATTCTTATAAAACTCTAATAGTTTCAATGATATCTTTTGATTAGGAATTACGTATGGGTTTTTTTTCTTCCTTTTTCTCTATAAAATTAATTTACTTGTTTCTAATACAATTGACAAAGGAATTTTAAAAATGTTAAATTATAGCTGCAGAACAAAGTTATTGAATTGAATTAAAGGTATACTGCTTTGTTCAAACAGTAAGATAAATTATCAATTTAAAATTACCGAGGATTATGGAATTTCATTTCTTTCTCTTTTTTTTAAGTTGCTGGCACTGTCGTTGACATCTGTGTGAAATTTGACGTCAAAATATTCATTAGTGTTTAAGAAACGCTTAGCTTTGTGAGATGCTAAAACTGATTTGGGCGATTTTTGAAATGTCCGAATTAATTGAGTAAAGAACTTGCATTCAATTTTGTTTTCGGAAACGTACAGAATGTTGCAGAAGGCGTTCGATGAGCAAACTATATCGGAAAGAAATGTTTAGAAGTGGTGTAAACAGTTCAAAGAAGGCAGAGAACGCGTTGAAGATGCAGAGCCCTCTAGTCGACCATCCACCTCAACCGACGAAGCTCACGCCCAAAAAAGAAAGAACGTTAGAAAGTCATCCTTGCCGATGACTTTTTAGCATGAAATGATGATTGGAAAAAAAGATGGCATAAGTGCATTGTGTGCGGAGGGGATTACTTTGAATGCAATGAAATAAATTTGGAAGAATACTTAAATAGTTTTTGAAAAAGTAGAAAGTAGTTTTTGGGCACAGTAGTACAGTGATTAGTTAATCAATAGCTAGAAGTGACATGAAATTATATAGCAGAGAAAATTAAATTTAAATGGAATAAATTCTCATCTGAGTAAAATTAATAAATAAAACACATTTATTTTAAAAAGACAGAATTCATATTAAAATTCACAAAGAATGCATTTTATTTGAAGGGAAAATACATTGATATTTTAAAGCAAATATTAAATAAAATCTAGTTAGTTTTTGAATTTTTAAAATGTTTGGAGTTTTAATAAGTAACATTTAGAATTTAATAATAATATTTCCATTCGTACTCTTATTTAGAAGTACTTACAAAATTGTAATTTTTTAATCCTCTTTGTATAAATTGTAAGTTTTTTACCACATAAACTCCTTTTTTTTTTATGTATTTTCTAATATTTATTATTATTTTTATTATTTCTAATCCATTTTCATTTTTCAGGTTCAAGCGTTTTAACTATAGTCTTTCCCTTTCCTTAACCAATCTTTCCTATTTCTTTCTGGAGGAGGAAGTTACTCCTTAAAGAGGATGACGAAGTACATGGAAGAATGTAAGTATGATAACTAGGTCTCAATTATAAATGAATTATTTGTTAATTATTGGTACAAGCATAACTCATAAAATTAAAATTAAAATTTTTTAACGTAAGAGGGTATCGTAATTATTGAATGCAATACCAACTCTAAAACAGGCGATACTTAAAAAATAAGTAAAAACTTATAGTTTTATAGTGTAAGTGGTATATGAAAACAGAATTTTGAAATGAATGATTTGTAAATTAGTGATACGAGCAAAAAATTTTTAAATCATAAAAGTTTAATTTTAATTTTTTAACATGTGAGGGTATCGTAATTAAAGAATATAACTAAGAACAACTCTAAGCAGACGGTTCACGAAAAAAAAAAAAAAATGAAAAACTTAGTAATGAAAAACTATTAATAAATAACTAATTAACTATTTTCGCTTTCTATAACATTTCATTGAAAAATTTGCTTCTTTATAACAAATAATGATTTAGTTATATTTAGTTATTTCTTTATAACAAAATATCTTTCAAAGCATTTTTTTACAAATAATTCGTAAAATATCACTTTAAAAATTGGTTTTTCGTCCTTAATTTCATTATTTACAGTAAGTAATACTAGCTAATTAAATACCACTTTTGATTTTGCTAACCTGCAACACCAATTACGATGTGCAAATAACCACACTGAGATCGATTTGATAAAGCTAAGTGAAAGAGCGGGGAAATAAATATCGCACTAGTAAAATAAATATAATTTTGATTTGATTAGATAATCTTTCTTAAATTTATAAGCTTGTTTATGTATTATAAATAACAAAAATAATCTAAGGAAAATGAAAGAATTAAAGTTTAGTAATGTTGGGTAAAAAAATATGTAAAAACAAATTCAGAGTTAGTTAAACAAATATTAATAATTTGATATTGAATTAATAGAAATAATTTCAAATTTTATTAATTATAATGATATAATATGTTATTTTATTTGTTATAACAATAAGATAGCAGTATTGAATTTGAAAAAATCTTTAAATCTAAATCTTTTGAAAAATCTTGAAAAATGCAATAACAATATTTTAAAAGTTAGTTTATAAATATGTTTTTTAGAACTTAATACGGCATATATTAAAAAAAAAAAACACTTAATTGTACTTACAAGTCAATGAATTTACAAGTTATTTATTGAAAATTTAGTTAATAAAAATTGATTGTTATTTAATTAAATATAATTGTTAATAGCTAATTTTTCAAATTTAATTAATTGTAAATTAAATTACCTTTTATCTGAAAATTTATTCTATTTATCTTGAATTTAATAATGCATATAATAAAAAAACAATTCATTTATTTATATTGTCAATGAAATTACAAATTATTAACTGTAAATTTAATTTACTTTATTTAAATGTAAATTAAATGTTATTTAACTAATTATAATTGTTTAAATTTAATTAACTGTAAATGTAATTACCTTTTATTTCGAAATTTATTAATTGTAATGTTATAACATAGTATTATATTTACAGTATTTGCATCAATTTAAATCTTTCAAATATCTAAAAAAAATAATAATTTTTTAAACGTTTGTTTATAAATATTTTTTTTTAAAAGTTAATAACGCATATAATAAAAAAACAACACTTAATTGTATTTATATAATCAATGAAATTAGAAATTATTAATTGTAAATTTAATTTACTTCAATTAAATATAAATTTAATGTTATTTAATTAATTATGATTTAATAATTGTAATTTTTTAATTTAATTAAATTTTATCTCGAAATTTATTAATTGTAATTTTTTAAATTTAATTAAATTTTATCTCGAAATTTATTAATTGTAATTAAAGTATTATATTTACAGTTTTTGCATCAATTTAAATCTTTTGAAATATCTAAAAAAAGGCAATAATAATTTTTTAAATGTTAGCTTATAAATACTTTTTTTAGGACATAATAATGCATATAATAAAAAAAACAACATTTAATTGCACTTATATAAAATTGTAATGTTATAAAAACTTATAAATTGTAATGTTAATTTATTTTAACTAAATGTAAATTAAATATTATTGAATTATTTATAATTGTTAATAATTGTAATTTTTTAAATTTAATTAATTGTACATTTAATTACCTTTTATCTTGAAATTTATCAATTGTAAAGATATAACATAATATTTTATTTATTGTATCTGAATCAATTTAAATCTTTTGAAATATCTTTTAAAAAGCAATAATAATTTTTTAAGTGTTAGTTTATGAATAATTTTTTTAGAATTTAATAATGCATATAATATAAAAAAACCCCACTTAATTGTACTTATATGGTCAATGAATTTGCAAATTATAAATTGTAAATGAAATTTACTTTAATTAAATGTTATTTAATTAATTATAATTGTAATTGCTTAAATATGATTACCTTTTATCTCGAAATGTATTAATTGCAATGTTATATCATGCTATTATATTTACAGTGTTTGCATCAATTTAAATCTTTTGAAATATCGAAAAAAAGGCAATAGTAATTTTTTAAATGCTAGTTTATAAATAATTTATTTAGAACTTAATAATGCATATAATAAAAAAACAACAACATTTAATTGTACTTATATAATCAATGAAATTACGAATTATTAATTGTAAACTTAATTTACTTTAATTAAATGTAAATTAAATATTATTTAAATAATTATAATTGTTAATAATTGTAATTGTTTAAAATTTAATTAATTGTAAATTTAATTACCTTTTATTTCGAAATTCAGTAATTGTAATGTTATAACATTTTTTTTTCCAATGGCAGATTATGAACAGTTACAGCAAAAAAAAAAAAACGTACAACAACAAAATAATACAACAAAACATGATGAAACAGAGTTCATTAATCTAACAATAATGCCAAGTTGCAGATCTTTTAGCCACTAAAAGGTTTTACAGGTGCACCACTGGGAGGTAGATCTTCTGCGCACCCATGTTATAACATAGTATTATATTTACTGTATCTGCATCAATATAAATCTTTTGAAATATCTTAAAACAGGCAATAATAATTTTTTAAACGTTAGCTTATAAATAATTTTTTTAGAACTTAATAATGCGTATGATAAGAAAACAACACTTAATTGTACTTTTATAATCAATGAATTTACAAATTATTAATTGTAAATGTAATTTACTTTAATTAAATGTAAACTAATTAATTTACAATTACTTAATTAATGTAATTGTAAATGTAATTTACATTTACGACTGCTTAATTAATGATTTAAATTGTACTACATTCAATTACTTTACTTTAATTCAATGTAGGTACAATTTAAATCTTTTGAAATATCTCAAAAAAAGTCAATAATAATATTTTAAACTTTAACTAATAAATATTTTTTTAATTGTTTGAAATGCATATGATGAAAAAAAACCACTTAATTGACCTACATTGTCAATAACTTTTCCAATAATGGCAGGAAACTTGATCTGAGCTCATTCTCTTCTCATTCTGTAGAATTAAAATTGATTGAAAATTTAACAGAGGGATATTATGTGGAACTCATATTTTCAGTAGAATTAGAATTCAGTAGAGGTAAAGTAAATACAACAGCGGTGGGCAACCCACGGCCCGTCTTGAATATTATTTGGAACAGGGAAATTTACAAAATATATTTATTTTATAGTTGCCAAATTAGTGAAAACCAAGGTATTAAAAAATACATTATTTATATATCCATATATTCAAAAAATTAATTGTCGAAATTCTGAGATTAACTTTGATTTAAACATAATATTCTTGTGAATCTATAGCAGATATTTCTTGTATTATTGATAAGTTTACAGCTATAAATTCGCAGAATAATTCAATTATATTCTGCTAACTCGTGATTTGCCGGCAACTTGGGAAACTATGCCTCACTTTAATTGATCTTAGTGACGCAGGGACCATCCCTAGATACCCAGAGTTGATTATTGATAGCAGAGAAAACCAGACTCTTAGTTGTATTGCTAGCACGTTTGGTTCAACTTACAACAGCGAATACTTTTTTTCGAAAATGAAATTGACCGAACACAAAACGCTCAAACATAACGGATGCTAACCTGCAACACCCATTACGATGTGCGAATATCCAAACTGAGATCGATTTGAGAGCGGAGAAACAGATATCGCATTAGTAAAATAAACATAATTTTCATTTTATTAAATAATCTTTTCTTAAATTTATAAGCTGATTTAAATATTATAAATAAAAGAAAAACAATTTAAGGAAAATGAAGGAATTAAAATTTAGCAATGTTGTATCAGATTCGAAATAAATCAGATCAATAATCGATGCAGAATATCTATTCTGTAATCTATCAAAAGTAAAGAAAAATATTTTTCTATTCATTGTAAAATCTTAAAAATTCTTATTTTCTAAACATTTTTTTTCTTGAATCGCGCACAATTTGACTCGTATTGACTATGGGCCCCATAACATTGTGACAGTTACTTAATACTTGTAATACTTGTTATTTTTGTGAAATAGTAAATTGTTACTTGTTATTTTTGTCTACATTGTTACATGCTATTTTTAAAGTGAAATCTAAGCTCCTTTTTCATTGAAGAAATAGCGCCATGGTGGGCTATGACTGTCTGTCTACGGGCAGATTTCGAAAGAGAAGATGTTTTCCTTTTACGGGGTAGGGTTATCAGAACTATGTCTAACATTTTACTGTTATATTAGACTGGGATCTGTGGTTTAAAGTGGATTCCGAACTACTTCAAAATATCCACGGCACCGGCTGGACTCAAATTCAAAACGAGTGTTATCGAGTGCCAGAGCGCTACATTCAGCCCCACAATCGGAACTATTAATTTAAATGCATGGATTGTGATTGCACAAATTACGTTTTATTCATAAAAATGATTTCATGGAAGGTTTTTCTTTGGTTTGGGAACTTCTGGGAATTGGATAGTTTTTAATTATATAAAAAAACTCATGCATTAATATTATGGTCACTAATTTTGTAACTGAAAATAAATTATCCCTATTAAAACGTTTCCAATTTTATTCAGAACGAAAGAGGAAAAAAAAAGAGAAATTGTTTTCAGCTGTTAAATTGAAGAAAGAAAAACTTTTATTATGCAGTTGCAATATATTAAAACTACCATCTGAAAAAAAGTTTGGTAGAAACGCTTGCAAAGAGTTTTAAGTGTAGAAATAGATGATACTCCTGTTACAGGCATGCCTTATACACCTTGTATAAAACATTAAGAAACAGTTTAAAGTTATCTGCATTAGATGTCATTTCTTTAAATTACACACACACACACACACACACACACACACATATATACACTGAAGTGACAAAAGTCATGGGATACCTCTTAATATCGTGTCGGCCCTCCTTTCGCCCGGCGAAGTGTAGCAACTCGACGTGGCATGGACTCAACAAGTCGTTGGAAGTCTTCTGCAGGAATATTGAGCCATGCTGTCTCGATAGACGTCCATAATTGTGAAAGCGTTGATGGTGCAGGATTTTGGGCACGAACAGACCTCTCGATGATGTCCCATAAATGCTCGATGGGATTCATGTCGGGCGATCTAGGTGGCCAGATCATTCGTTGTAATTGTCCAGAATGTTCTTCAAACCAATCGCGAACAGTTGTGGCCCGGTGACATGGCGCATTGTCATCCATAAAAATCCCATCGTTGTTTGAGTATGAATGGTTGCAAGTGATCTTCAAGTAGCTGAACATAAGCATTTCCAGTCAATGTTCGGTCCAGTCGCACCAGAGGACCAAGCCCATGCCATGAAAAAACAGCCACCACCAGCTTGAACAGTGCCTTGCTGACAGTTTGGGTCCATGGCTTCGTGGGGTCTGCGCCACACTCGAACCCTACCATCAGCTCTTACCAACTGAAATCGTGACTCATCTGACCAGGCCACGGTTTTCCATTCATCTAGGGAGCAACCGATATGCTCACGTGCCCACGAGAGTCGCTGCAAGCGATGTCGTTCTGTCAGTAAAGGCACTCGAGTCGGTCTTCTGCTGGAATAGCCCAAGAAAGCCAAATTTCTCCGCACAGTTCTAACAGACAAGTCCCTTGTACGTCCCACATTGATTTCTGCGGTTATTTGACGCAGTATTGCTTGTCTGTTAGAATTTACGACTCTTTGCAGACGTCGCCGGTCTCGGTCGTTAAGTGCAGGCGGTCGACCACTGCGCTGTCCATGGTGGGATGTTATGCCTGAAATTTCATACTCTCGGCACACTCATGACACAGTGGATCTGGGAATGTTTAATTCCCTAACGATTTCCGAAATGGCATGACCCATGCGTCTAGCTCCAACTAACATTCCGCGTTCAAAGTCTGTTAATTCCCGTCGTGCGGTCATCATCACGTCAAAATCTCTTCACATGAATAACTTGAACAGAAATGAAAGCTCTGCGAAAGCACTGCGCATTTATACCTGTTCTACGCGATGCTACTGCCATCTGAAAATTTGCATATTGCTATCCCATGACTTTTGTCACTTCAGTGTATATATATATATATATATCAAAATAGTGGAAACACCTGTGAAAAAAAGTGGCATTTTTGAATGCGTTAAAGGCATTAAAATGCAATAATAGCTATAAGATTTTTTTTAATTGAAATGTACAATTTTGGTAGTATGTGGTAGCTTTATTGAAGTTATGTAAGTCTTATATTTATTTCAAACGCGCCAAATGACGGACCTTTCAGATATTCAAAGAGGCCGAATGGTAGGAGCTCGTCTATTTAGAGCACGTGTACTCGAAACATCCCAACTTTTAGGCGTTTCTACAGGTACGGTGTCTAAAGTCATGGCAGCATACACACAGCACGGCAAGACAATCTTGGCAAAGCAAAAGAGTGGAGTGAAATAGAAGCTCAACGAAAGTCACCAAAGGGTATTGAAGCTGATTGTGATGTCTCACAAGCAACAACTGCAGCAAAAGTGGACACAGAGCTTAATCAGCATCAGGATTAAAATGGTAAATTGTCATGTACATGATTGCTTTCTAAAAATATTTAGAGAAACGGAAGTATTTCTTTTAAAACATACAGAACGTAAAGTAATTTATAAGATATAATGTGCGTAATTTTTAATATTTTATCTTTTATGCCATTATAAAATTGCTAAATTTTTAATTAGGCTTTTTGAATATTTCGCAGACCAAATCAAAATGCAATGGCAGATGTGGCGAAAACGGCTGATGTCATAAATATTGTATAAAAGTAGATAATTTTCAGTCCACCTTTTTCTTTTTACTATTACATTTTTTTTCAATTATTTCATTTCCATTTTTTTTTACTATTTTTTAGGGATGCATTAATTTTTTAAATGGCTAAAATAAATATATTTATAATTTTTCTTCAATTATATCATATACTATATTTAATACATTTCAAAGTGATATGCAAAATTTTGAAAAAATTAATGCTTATTTATCAAAAAAATTTTAAATAAAAAGTTAAATATCAAAATAATTTCAAAAATTTTATATTTAACTGATCATCAAATTATAGCCTGAAAAAATGGGTAATCATGTTTATATAACTTTATGCAAAAACATATATTGTGCGAATTAAATATATGAGTTACACTTGTAAATAAAATAAAGTAGTTTTAAATTTATTAGAAGCATTGTATTTGAAATTTTTTAAAAAGAATTAAACTTATTTTCTGTTCGTAATATATGTTGAATAATTGATTTCGATTCATTAATGCATACTATTTAATATGGGGTTAAAAGTGATTCTAATAATACTTCTGAGAAAAGCTAAAGTATAAATATTCTTCACTTATTCCACTAAATATAATCCATACAACAAAAAAGATCAGAAAAATATTGCAGGATCTTTCTTAAAGCTTTTATCTATTAAATTTAGAAATATTTTTTCAATGTGGAAGATAACTAACAGAAGCCAGAGTAGGTAAATTTAAAGATCCTAAATTTTATTTTTTTTAACGATGGACGTTTTTTATCAAATTAAAATAGTTAAATTTTTCAAAGTTCATTAGCAGTATCATATTCGAGATTTTTTAAACAGAATTAAAAAATATTCTTCTGTTTCGTAATAAATGTTCAATAAATAAACGCCAATGTAACTAACAAGTGAAATGAGCGACCAAAACAAGAACAATCATGTAATAATGCTATACATCAATAAATAATATCAAAATTAGAATATGTGACAGTGTAAGAAAATGCGTAAGATTAACATCATCAAACATGTCATATGATAACCGAAGTAAGGTCTGCATCCTCTGCTACGGAAAAGAAAATGAAGTCAAAAGAATGAAGTTAAAGATCATTGAGTTCGTGGCACCCATACATTTATGAAGGTGTAATAGTAAAAAAATGCGCAAATCTGATATCACACAGCTCACTACGTAACATAACCCGGGAAAGCAGAGCTTTGCAATGGTGCTAGTAGGAATCTATATGGTCAGGATAGCATCAATCGTTTGTGAGATGACTTGGGTAAGACATAAGTTAAACCCTAAACAGCATCAGACGCTAGGGCTGAAACATAGTCTTACCTACCGTGTACCAGAAACGGAGATAAAAGAGTCATGCTGTCAATACGAGAGTCACAACTATGTTTGCCGATTCCTTGGGATCCTCAATTTCTATATCTAATACCACTCAGCTCACTATGAAACCTAATCCGAGGAAGTAGATCTATGCAATGGTGCGAGTAGGGACCTAAATGGTCAGGATCGCGTTAATCGTCAGTGAAATGAGCTGGAATTTTTTACAAAAATAATGAAATTTATAGCCTTCAGGATGAAAAGGAAAATAAAGGCAGGAAGAAAGAATTAGTATTAAGATCATTAGGTCTCTTAAGGGTCGTGACACTAGTAAACCTTTAAGAAAGATGTGGATTTAAGTGAATGTTCGGAGAAAATTTCTTAAGGAAGGAAAAACGTCAAATCAAATTTCAGTTTTGGTTTATTTGATCTTTTCTACGAGTTCAAAAATTAACATATTTGAATATTTCACAATGCTACTTAATCAAGCACACGGTGATCGACCATCACTTCTTTATTTCAATGACATATCAATTTATTTTTTATGTTATTAATTATTAAAAGAACAATATATATATCTATTTTTTTAGTTTTCTGAAAAAGTGGAATAAAAATACGAATAAAATAAGTAAAGACAAAAATGATAATAATTAAAATAAAAATGCAAAATATACATAATAATACACATAAAGGTGTACGATTAATTTCTACACTTACTCTATGTAACTGATATTATGTTTTTGTGTTCTTATAAATAATTTCTTTTACGTTACAGTTCGTTTGAGATATCACTATTAAACTTAATGCTATTGATATGTATTCTCTTTTTATATAGTATCTTTTATTGCAGGGCTCATCAGTTTGATTGCCTTTCAAACAGACATTCAAAATGTTTTACCCGTCATAGTTTTAGCATGAAATTGCTGTTAATTGGAGATAAAATCGAATAAACGTAGAAGAAGATTATGATAAAAAAATATATTGTTAACCACATGTAAAAACGTAATCGACTAGAGATTAATCGTTAGAGAAATAAACGTTGTTGAAAACCCTTTGTTTGCGTATGTTATAAGAATCTTTCATCATACAACATGAAATTCTTCTTATTACTTTCAAAAAACACTGTAAGATTTTATATAAGTACCACAACATGCCGGTATGCAAGTATTTTCGATATTTCGAAAAACATCCTATCTCCACCTGGTTTGAAATTATAAAGACACTATGGATCACATTGACTGAAGTATGTTATTGCAAACCTCAAAATGGATATGGTATTTAATTGAAGATATATTTTTAAAGATGTACCTGGGATATATTTTAGGGTCAGCGTCCTGTGAAGATTTAGTAATTAATTTATTTTAAATTATTTTAACTATAGTTAACGAGTAATGAAATAATATAAACATTATTTTGTTTATTGAAATGCTTTTTCTGTGATTCTTTATTTCCAAAAAATGCGTCAGTATTTTTGTAATATTTTATTGCATAAAGAATCATTATTTTTTATTAAATTAAAGACATACAAATCTTATTTTCTATAATATTTAGTTAAATTAGTTCAATTTAAATGTAATTTTTTATTAAATTTTATTTTTATTCCAAAAATTTTTATTATTATTTTTTTTTTCAAATCATAGAATTTTGCAAAAAACTTCTAAATATAAAATTTTTAGAAAGAGTGAAATCCCTCATAGAAATAAAAAATTTGATATTAAAAATAATTTTAAAAAATCAGAAACATAAAATAACATGAATAAACATAAATTTGTAAATCTATAGTATTGAAATAAATAAATCTTGATTCTTTTTTTTTATATAATTTGGGACTATGTAATAAAGTCATATTTATAATAATAATATTTCCTTATACAAATATGTTCCCTAATCCTACATTATCACTTATGAAATAATTTGAAGGAAGTTTAATTTAGTTCTGGAAATGACAAATTTAAAAAAAATCATATCAAGAATTTCTTTTTATTAAGTTTGGCATGTCGATGAAACATGTTTGAATACAGCGAGTAATGGAGAAAAATGTAAGTAAGGCGAAACAATTATTGATTTTTTTTACTTTTTACAATAATAACATTGACATATTAAAAGTAACTCCTGTTTTTTTTTATTTATTTATTATTATTATTATTTTTTTTTTTTTTGAAAAATTATCAAATATCAATTACAGAAATAATAATTATTCAACTTATTATATCAGACAAATTGTTAATTCTGTTCTTTCTAATTCTTAATTCTTAATTTTCGTAAATTTCTCTGTAAATTTAATTAAAATATAGCAATGCATTCTATTTTTTGAAAATATTAGCTTTTGCAATAGTTAATTGTTATAAGAATTAAGTTAAAAATATCTTACTGTTCTAAATTTTTAAAAATGTACTTTTTTTTTCTTTTAGAAAATGAAAATCTTAACAGGATGTTGAATAGTAGCAAATATGGCCGGTAGATTTGCTTTTATGACTTGTTTCTTGTATTTGCTGACGTTTGTAACTTAATTTGTCCGTTCATTATATGAATTTAAAATTATCTGATGTTCCGATTGTTTTTAAAATTATTACTTAACTTTGAGTTATTTGGTGCTAAGTGTGATGGCACTTTCTTTTAGAAGTGTTTGAAATCACTTTGATCATTATTTTCAATTATTTATAATAGTTGAAAATTTTAATGACAGCAGTAATGTGAAGTAAAATTTATCTAAAAATTACTAAGTTTACTGAAGACTTTTATCCTAGTCAGTCAATCGATCTTCTTTGCTCTTTGAAATTCCATACCTAATACATTCTGACAGAGTTTTAAAATAGGACCTTTAAAATAATAAAAGACCAGGTTTATATGTAATCCAGTCCTTTTTAAAATTAGCTAAATCTCCATGTTTTTTAGCAAGTGTAATTTTTTTTATTGTAATGCATGCATAGTATTTTCCCTCTTACTTTGACCAATAAAGTTTATGATCTCTTCACATTGCCAAGGGGTGTGCAGTGGTGCCAACCCAAATGATCTTGCGGGCCGCTTTGGAAATGCATTAAAAATTCACTGGCAGTTTTTAAAAATATATATCCCCATATTTGATTTAAACCCACTATAGACATTTTTTTGGAGTGAAAAATTGAAACATAATGAGTTATTATTATTGTGCCTACTATTATTCTTACCTGTAAATATAGATAATATAATAATGTTGATATTAAACGTACGTTGTAAAGAAATATGTAACACTAAAAAAAATGAAATATAAAAAATACTTAAATAAAAAAAGTGAAATCATTAAAAATATTTATTTTACTCCTGCTATATTTGTTTCTCCACTCTTTTACATAATTTTTGAAAATTGATCTCCATTTGGGTATTTTCACATCGTAATTAGTATTGCAGATTAGCGTCCGTTGTGTTTGATCAATTTCATTAACAAAAAAAAAAAAAAAAAAAAAAAAAAAAAAAAAAAAAAAAAAAA
>BPLQ01011817.1:18416-33606 GCA_021605075.1 Caerostris darwini
AAAAAAAAAAAAAAAACGATCCTCAGGTGTACAAAGTTGGACCAAAAGTGCCAGATTTCGCAAAATATGTAGGGATGGCCATTGCGTCTGAGGTCACTTATAGTGAAACATAAAGCCTCTTATATAAGATGTTCCAAGATGCGCCCCCCTCATGGGTACGCAGAATATAATTTAATTATTCTGCATCTGACTTAATTCATCGAAGAATATGCTCAATCAAATGTCTAATTTCCAGCTTTTTTATTGTACAAAGAACTATTTTTACTTTTCTGTTAAGATGTATTTCCATTTCAAAATTGTACTACATGCAACTTTTATGTGTTTCATTTATTACAATATATCATTACTTTACCCTTTGCATTAAGAGCATTTTTGGGAGATATTTTAATATGGAGAATTCCACAGACTAATTTTTGTCATACAATAATTAACAAGTTGAGAAAATTTATTATACTTCAACAAAATACGTGAAAGCAAGTTAACCAAGTTAACAGGGAAAGAACAATTTTCAGAACTGCTATTTTACCATTCATAGGTCATAGCTTAAATTTAGGAAAGCTGAAAAGTAAGTTTCGACCACACAACAATTTATATACACTCATGTCCATAAATTAAGGATAATGAAGTTCAGGCAAAGAAAGAGACAGAAGCAAAACAAATTTGGCTTATTTGTAAAGTCTATTTATTAAACAAAAGGTAAAAAGCAAAAAAGATGCTATATGTTTGACATAATTAATAAAAATTGCGATTTTTACTCCCTGGAGCAAATTTCAAAAAAGAACCTATTTACAAAAAACAGTATAACATGGTTAGTATGATGGTTAATATGGAGTATGTCTCCCGGACGATGCAATACAACGCCTAGGCATGCTGAGTATCAAATTATCAATCTGATCTTGGGGAATATTACACCACTCATCAAGCAATGCCCTCCGAAGTTCCGGTTGACAGGTGGGAGGGGGTTGACGGGCTGCAATTCGTCGTCCAAGCATATCCCACACATGCTGTATTGGATTCAAGTCCGGTGAGTATGCTGGCCAATCCATACGGGTGATATACCCGTCTATTACACTTACGTCATTGTGACGTACTATCCGCGCCATCTGGTGGTTTCCAGTAATTTGCATATTCTTCTTCAAGATGTGTGTGATAATTCTACAGATGAAATTTTTATTTTACAGTTCAATTTCTGTGTGATTCTGAATTATCCTTAATTTATGGACATGAGTGTGTATATATATATATTTGCATCATGCATTAAAAGTTGGGCTATTGAAAAAAAACATGCATTCTGTAACAATTATTTAATTTCCATACTAAATAAAAAGAAAATTACTTGATTATAAGTAACTGGTAGGAGAAATATACGGGGTATATATTCATCTTCTTTTAAAATATTCTATTTTGATTTTGCTAGTAAGAATTCACTTTTATAAAAACAATATTATTATTTTCTATTGAAGCAAGCATCGAAACATATATTGACTTGAAAATTGTAATAAAATATTTAAAAAGAAAACACCAATTAAAATATTTCGGAGTCAATATTTTTAAAATTTGATAGATTATTAGATTTTTCTTAAAATAGTTTAAAAACTTATTAGAAATTTTAGAACTAAATATGTAAAAAAATGTTTTACACCTAATTCTTACTAAGTTCAAAAACAAATGTACTAATGAATGGTAGTAGAAAAATCCTCTTTTGATTGTCTATGAAATAAAATTCACGAATTTATTGATAATATTCTACATTCTACAATATTTAATAACTTTCATTACATATAAGAAGCTAACACAGTAATTATTTCATTATAAAAATACACAGATTGCGAAGTACCAAAGGTCCATATCTAATAGATTTTCCCCTTTCATTAAAATTATGATTTGTTTTGGTTTGTCGTTCTACGGGAATCTTCTGTCTCACTAGGGTTTAACAGATCGGCACCTGCAGTTTCAAGTGGATTCCGAACCACTACAAACATCCATGGCATCGCCGGAATTCAAACCCGAAACCTGTGGTACACAGCTCCAGAGCGCTGACCAGTCGACCATTCAGGCCCCTTAAAATTACGTTGTTGCCGATGATGGATCTGTAAGGCCAATTTCATAAACGTTTATTATTGAAATGGTAACTGTAGTCTTGTAACTGTAGTAAGAGGTTAAATTAGGATTTTTAATAATACATTTTCATAAGAATACATTCTGAGTTGGCTCTGTTCTCAAGTGTTACAAATGTATTCAATATCTCGAGCAATTTTATTTTTTAAAAATACTACAGAGCCCAAAAAGTAAAACCAATTTACAACTTAAATTTCCCGGGCATATAAAACTTCCATTTTTTTGGGTTGTTGGCACTGGCCTTGACATCTGTGTAAAATTTCTCACCAAAATATTCAGTTGTGTTTGAGTTACGCTTGGCTTTTTGAAACGCTAAAAGTGATTTCGGCAATTTTTGAAATGCCTGTATTAATTGAGTTAGAAACTTACATTAAATTTTGTTTGAGGAATGAATATTCGTGCGCGGAATCATATAGAATGTTACAGAACGCATTCGGTGTGCAAAGTATATCGGAAAGAAAATTTACAAGTGGTATAAACAGTTCTAGGAAGGCAAAGAACGCGTTGAAGACAAAGAGCACTCCGGTTAACCATCAGCCTTAACCGACGAAGCTCACGTCCAAAGAATTAAAGATTTGGTGCTTGCAAACCGTCTATTTACATTTACAGACCTCGCTTCTGATGTTGGAATTTCAAAAGAATCTGTCAATTACATTTTAAAAGATGCCTTTGGCCTCAAACGCGTCAAATCTCGAACCAAAATCACTGAATTTTTTGGTTAAAGTGTCGTCACGTTAAAGTGTGTAAAACATTGCTTTCTGACTGTCAGGACAAGTTGAAATACATCATAACTGGAAGGGAGACTTGGATTTATGCTTACAACCCGGAAACAACCAATCAATCGAGCGAATAACGTGACAAAGGTGAAGCAAGACCGAAAAGAGCACGCCAAATTCGCTCAAAAATCAAAGTCATGTTAACTGTTTTCTTCGATTACCGAGGTGTGGCGCATTATGAATTCCTTCCGTAGAGCCAAACTGTCAACAAGGAATATTATTTAAATGTTATGCGTCGTTTACATGTTATCGTTATGCAAAAACCAAGAGTTGTCTTTCCATAAATGTGGCCTCTACCCACAAAAAGAGACTGAATTTATGGAAAGGCAACTCTTGGTTTTTTGCATGACGATAATGCGCCAGCTCACATTCCATTGATTCTTCGTGGTCTTTTCGGCAAAAAGGAAACCCATATCGTTCCACAACCACCTTATTCAACTGACTTAGCACCTTTCAACTTCTGGTTATTCCTAAACTCGTCAGACCACTCCCGGGACACCGTTTTGAGTCTATTGAAGAAATTCAACGTGAATCGGTACTCGCTTTGAAGGCCATCTCGGCCAATGATTTTTTAGCCTGCATTGATGATTGAAAAAAACGTTGCCATAAGTGCATTGTGTCCGGAGGCGATTACCTTTTGAACACCGAATTAATATTGAATTATGTTTTTAGACCTTTTTCATAACTAGGTAGTTTGGAAAAATAACTCATGTGTTTATTTGATTTCTTGTGTTATCTGTTCCTGCAAAATAAATTGAAGAATAAGCTTATTTAAAACGTTTTCTTTGTGGAACAACAATACATCAATAATACAGTTAATTTTTCTTAATTCAATGCTTTTTCATGCGTCTTTCAGGTAATCATACTTTAGTTGACTTTTTTTTTAATTTATAACATCGGAAGTAATTGCGGGATCTTCTATTAATGTTTAGAAGGAAATTCGCTGTGGCATCTGTCTGAACAGAAAAAAATATAACGTTTCATTCTCTTCTGGGTAGATTAGTAATCATGCACTTGAGGTGCAGTTAAACGAGGTAAATGTAAATTTATCTGCTAATGCTAATAAAATTTCACAAAAGAAAGCACAGTTTTAATTTTCTTATGAAAAATTGAAATAGTGCAAAAAACATCTTCTATTAGAAAACTAGTATGAAAAAAATTATTTTCGTCTTTTCCTGTAACGGCAAATAATCATTTGTAATAACGATTATTCCTTTATTTCTTTATACTTACAAAGTAAAGTATAAAATTCTTGATTAACTACATAATTTTCCGATTAAAAATATCACTTAAGTAATCAGTGCAAATATATATTCGTTGCTTGAATAAAACCTTATTCTATTAATTGTCAAATGGCAGCACCATATATAAGTATTTTAATATTTAAATAAATTTTGTAGATTTGAAAAAAAAAATATTGAGATTGCATTTCTTAAGTTTTCAACTTAAAAATAAATTTTGCAGACAGGTCTCCAAAAAAAGAAATATATAAGATGAATTTCAGATTTGCACTTGTTAATAAGATTTGGACATAATTAATTTGTGAATACTTATGAAAATAATGTATTGGAATTTATTTTATTATTAGCAAATTTCTGATTATGAAAAATAAATATTGTATTATGTCAACAAAATTTATAACAAATAAGAATAGGTTGTTTTTGCATTTATTAATTTAATTTTTTATGAAGCGAGTAAAATATTCTTCCATTTCAATTACAAATGTTGTTTATAGCATTATGAATTAATACCAAGTACTTAAATTTAATATATTTATATCAGTAATTTTTGCTTAGAACTTATAATTAAATTTTAACTCCTTTTGAATATTTTATTTAAATAAAACTATTAAAATTTTAGGATAAATACCATTCATAAAAAAAGAAAGGATATAATTTATGAATATGTGTATTTTTATCTATTCAAAATCACAGTTTTGTATTGAAGTAATTATTATCGAAAATGCTCATATTTTATGCCTATTTTATTTAATTATTTATTACGTTTGTTAAAAATTAAGAAGGAAAATTTATTCGACAGTTTTTGTTTCTTTCTGAGAAAAATATTTGAAGAAAAACATTTTTGAAGAAATACTTGATTGAAATATATTTAATTTGAAATAATTATTTGCAAAAGGAAAACATGACATGGAAGCAAAATATATATGATTTATATTTATTAAAAAATCAAATTATCCTTTCTATTGATGTTTAAATTCAGTGCCCTATCTTAGCATCCAGCTCCAGAATGACCATTTTCATGTATCAAATATATTAACATATTTTTAGCTCATGTATATTAATTAAAGTTTTATCTTTAAATAAAAATTAAGTATTAGTTCATTATATATTTGATATTACAATGATAACATATTAAAATTTTTAAATAAATACAAATTATTTCTTATTTGTAGCACAATGTCACTTAAAAGAAAATGTTAATAATTTAATTTAATTTATCATTATTATTATTTTGGCATTGAATCATTCCTATATTTTATAAAAATCAAATTAAAGCTTTGCAAAATAAGCAATGCTGTATATGCATTTTACGTCGAAGTAATTTGTAGGAATTGTATTTGTTTTACAAGAATGATAGATTTATTACGATATTAATATAATATAACAGAATATGATGCGATTAGTTATAATTATTACAAAAATATTTTTCTATAAAATAAGCAATTTGTGAATTAAAAGTGACTCTATATTTTACAGAGAATTCTGATGTTTAATAATTTTGAATAAAGAAGCGTTGAGTATCAGAAAAGCACATTTAGAAGAATAATATTCATATTTTTCTTCTAATTTTATTCGTATTATAGTTTTTTTAAAGATTAGCTTTTCTATAAATATTTCATTATTTTAGCTGAGTAGCTGAGAGGATGAAGCATTTGTTTATGCTTCTGGGATAAAGAAAAAGAGAAGCGCGCAGTATGGTTTTTTTATGGTTATTGGGAGAACAAAAAGAGTTGCCAGGAGGAGCAGAGATCGTCGATGGATGTGACGTCACAATTTTAGCACGACACAGAAGCAAATCATTTTGTTGCAATGGTGCATCATTTTGTTGTTCTTTAAACAATGCCTTTCAGTTAAGGTTTCAGTTTTTTCTACTTTTATAAGGAAATTGGAGGTTCTGATTATTTAGAGGAATTAATGAATTTGTTTATTGCTACAATTTTTTTTATTGTTATTTATATTTCAATAAATTTTAATAAAAAGGAGTTTAACCTACATTTTTGAAAATTATCATGATAAAATTTTTCATTTATAAAATATTTAAGTTTCAAATATTGCTATATTTTTACTCTTCTTAAAAATAAGTAAATAGAGAAAAATGGCATTATGAAGTTTAGAAACATATTGTGCTTTAAGCTAAACTTTTAGCCTAAATAATTTAAAAGTCTTTTGAAATAAAGGGTTACTTTCTATAAGGCTTTTGTAAAATAAATGACTTTCAAATTTTTGGTATAACGGTTTTTTTTTTTTTTTTTTTTTTTAATATTTAAATCGGAAAACAACAGTTTGTGGTTGTACTTGTACCAGATTGTACCAGAATTATACATTACAAAAACAAAAAAATTAATTCTTTAAGGATGAATACTTGTTTTCGTTTATATACTGGCAAGACTTGATGCTTCATTGAAAAATTTAATTGTTTTTTATACATATTACTTGATTTCAAATTAAAGCAATGCCCATATTTACTTATATTTCGAGATAGACACATTTATTACTTTTTATAAAAAAAGTAAAGTATTCTCAGTAAATAACTTATCTTAGTTTTTAAACATAAAATGAACATACAAATATAATTTGTAAGGCGTAATCTTACCTTATTTTAAAAGAAATAAATGTAAATTGACACCATTTTCCTACGTACCATTGTCTTTAATCTTTCTACAATGATATACAATCAATAATATTGTTTAAAGCCCTTTAAAAAATAATATACATAATGCATTTATATATATTTAGACAACCAATGGAGAACATTATGCCCATCCATGTCAAAAACTAATCGCTGTATTCGCTTTAAGTAAATTATATAACAAAATCAACATAGCATAAAACAAAATTTCGAGGTGTCCCAAATCCCATCCTTTTAAATAAATAAAAATAACGCAATTGTTCAAAATTTGAAATGCATACAAGCTGCAGCAATGAAACTGAAAATCATTTAATAAACATTAAGATCAAAATGCTGATCTGCAAAATTTTAATGGCAGATAAAAAAGAACACACAAATCTGTACAAAATATACAATGGTAATATGTGGAAAAAAATACTTAAAACTTGATATAAATGAATGAACTCAAGGAAATATATTGCACTATCTTAAAGATAGTTTTATGAAGTAATGCTATCCTTAAGTATTATAAACTGCATTAATTTTACTACCTAATTGACTGGATCCAGGCCAAGCACACATCCAGCGATGTATTCTGATAACATGGAGTAGACAAAATAACCTTCCTTTTAGACCTGGCAAAGTATAAGATTTAAGAATAACTAGTTGGAAATGTAACTCTTTTTATAAGGCAAAATACGAGTCATGATAGGAGCTTACGACTGATAGTAATATTATGGCTAGTAAGAGAGTGATTGTTTGATCAAAATATTAAATAAAAAAAACGACTGATTGGACAGAATTATTGTCCATTGCGAACCTATCTGATTGGTGAGATTTATGGTGCTCTATGGGATTAATATATAATATACTTACATACATAAGTAATGAGTTATGTGATTCCCTTATTGAGATATTGATACGATTTTTTCTACTTTTCTTCAATAATGTTTCTAAAAGTGCCAAGGATTTGTTTAAAAAATAGTTGTTTAATTCCTCTTATAAATAATGAAAATCCAATATTCTATATTTATAATTTTTCCATATTATTTTAATAAATCTTTATCCAATTGGCTAATTCCAAGAATAAAAATATAATAACTTCATCTTGCGATGCATTAATGAATAAATGCTTTTGATATTCATAATGCATAATGCTAAATCATAAATGCATGCATAATGCATAAATGCTTCTGGCATTTTAATGAAAATGATAATGTCAGAAGTCAGATGAAACAAAGGGCCTCATGTCAAACAACAAATGCTAGGTTATAGTTATAGTGTAGATACAGGAAATCATGTTAAACATACAACAAAAGTTTAATAAAAAGAGTTAGCAATGGAAAGTTGATTAATATATATTAATAAACAACATAAATTATTATGTTTTTATGGTTTCGCTTTTAATCTGAATATCTACAATTGCTAATTCCCTCCCCAGTGACTTTCTATTTATGAGACAATAATTTGTTTTATTTATTTTTTTATTTTCATTGTTCGTACCAATTGAATATTTGCAAGTATCAACAAATTGATTTTCATTAAGCCGCTTAAAGGAAGATTATGCTGTATTTTCCATTCTAATGTATTTCCAATGTTTTTAATGTATATTTAATAATTTAATGATTTGAGAAATGCAACGCATCTGGCAATTTTCAGAAATAGATAAAAATTCCCACTTTGCAAATTATTAACGAGTGGCAAAAAACTTAATATTCCTCATCATGAAATACTTTCATATGCTTTCTGCTTTACAGATTCAATAATTAAAAGAAAAAATATATCATAATTTTGCTCTAAAATGATCGTGAATAAAAATTTATAGAATAATATATCATACATCGTTCTCTCTAATGGGAGCATTGGTACCAACATAATCCATGAAGCCCTTGAGAAATAATATACCTCTAATAATGACTCCAATTTTAAATCCCACAAAGGATTAATTTATTTTTTGAAAAAAAAATAATTGAATTCATTTGTCTATCTTTATCTATTCTATTCTAGCTTGTTAAAAATAAATTTTGATACCAAATACGCAATCCAGTCACATTAATGTGACCACTTGTCAAAAGCCACCTTTGGCAGAGCGGACCGCTGCGAGACGTGCAGGAAGAGAGTCAATTAGGTTTCTGAAGGTGTTCACTGGGATGTTGAGCCATGCCGACTCCAGTGTACCATATTCATATAATTAAGTAGGTGGTGGTTACATTAATGTGACTGGACTGTGTATGTTTTCCCTTTAAAATTTAAAATTCGAAATGTTGCCAGCAAGAAATTATCTTATATTTTCTTCCACTTCATCAAAATAAATAGGCAAATTAAAAATTGAACATTTAAGGTTATGAATTTCAACGAATGTGTGGAGAATTTAATTACAATATTATACAAGAAACAGTGTTATTTTGTATGATTAGGTAAGAAAATTGTCATATTTTTTCATTTAAAGACTAAATTATTTTTTCTCCATTTTTGAACACATTATCTGTACTGTGTAACCGTGCAGAATCATATTCACTGGAATACCGCCCCATGTGGCACTCAGGAGAAATGATCTGTAGAACTCGAGACTCTCACCGAAGAGGAACTACAGCGCAACCGGCATAGAAACGTTTAGTTTGTAATCTCACATCCCGAGAAAAAATATATTCAATGCAATCCTGTGTAATAGTTGGCCTATAGACTCTTACCCGGAGAGGACGTATATCCCGCTCAAACCTCATTATCGGGTTTTCGGCATAAAAGTGGAATCCTTCCACGAATCAATAATCATATGTCTTTAAATGTGTTACACATTGTATGTTTTAATTGTACTTGTGTAAATAAAGCTGTGAATTCTACAACCTGTGTCTCAACCCAACCACATCTAGTTACAATTCAGTTGCACAATCCATAACACTACAACTGTAAATTAAAAATCCCTTGAAATTTCTCTTTTGCTGTTGTATGTACATGCAATAGTTCTTTCTGTGATGAATTTGGCACCTCTTTTGAACGGTTGATGGATTCCAATAATTATTTAAAAAGCACAAAACTTTTTAGCGATATTAATAGGAGGGGACTTATATATGATAAATGGACTGATGGAATTATTTCTACATTTAATAGGCTGCTTTTGATAAATAACTTTTTTTTTTGGTTTGCTATAATTTAAACTCCATTTTAATTTTGCCTTAAATAAACGGAAAACCTTTTAATTACTTAGTATATAAAAGAAACAGTGATAAACACAAAAATACGATATTGGTGATAAAATTATTTACAAACTCTTAATGTAAACTGAGAATATTTATTGAAGAATGGCCTTGGCACCATGACAAAGATAATATCATGTGTTTACATGTACATGTGAATGAATTTACATGTGTTAAAATGAATTTACACTTGTTTTTGATCCCTTTCCTTTACATTGCTTTCTACGAATAATTTAAATTGTTGGTAGAACAGCAGCTTGTGTTGATATACTCTCTGATATATCCTTAAGCTACTATCACATTCACTATAGAAAGAAAAAATGAGAAAAGCCTGCTACATCCACCTGCTATTGAAGTAATATTATTTTTTCCTTTGTAGTTTATTCTAAGAGATGGACAAAAAGAAAGTGAGATATACTCCCTCTCCCTCAATTATCCATCCTTTACAATAGGGAAGTGGATTAAGGTCTTTGAACCTCGAGAGATATACGGTTGTTTAAATATCTCCCCAACGAAGCCGTGGGGCAAAGGACTCTCTGTGGATCAGTTCATGCTTTTTTTTTATTGTAGTTACAACTTTTAAGCATCATGGAATAATACAATCGTCAACTACTTTCAATAACTTGTCGTCGCATTCTCTTTTCTATTCGAATAATAACAATTGGAACTCTAAATATTTAATCTATTACCCCGGAGACATATTTTTTCAGATGATAGGGCGGAAAGAGACTTTATCGCGATAGACATTTATCCTACTTGACTTTTTCTCTCGTTAAATTGGATTAATAGCTCGAATTCTACAGTGAGATAGATGAGGACTACAAAGAGAGAAACAAAATTTCGGAAAGAAATTCATCCCATTTTTACCTGTTTAACAAAGTTGAAATTTGTATTTAATAATCTTGCCAAATTAATTAATTGCCCTTATTATTTGACATTGGCTTAATAATTTAGCTTCTGGTTTCATTTATTTATTTTTGGAAAGTTACACATCTCGAAAATTAAAAGGAATCATTGTAAGCTATTAAAAATAATAAAAACTTTTGAAAAATTAATTTTACTGAAAATGGAACAGTCGGAAATTCGCACTATTATGAAGTATCAGTTCAGAATGATAGCTCATAGTTCAGTATCAGAATTAAAGCACTGCAGAACTCTCGAAACATTAATAGCGTATTTGGCCCTAGTATTACCATGCAGCAGATACTACCCAATTAGTTCGCCGTATTTTGTACAAGTAACTTTGACCTCACAAAAATTCAACGCGGTCGCCAGAATCAAAGGTCAACAATGACGAATTAAATGTCACCGTTCGATGTTAATAATCAAACAATATTAACTCATTTAATTCAAATCGACAAAGTAAAAAAAGTTAATTAAGTGTATTCCAAAAAAAATGAATGGAAAACAAAAATAAAAGAATTTTGTAACTTGCTTGATATTGCTTTCTCGTCACAATTCTGATCCATATTTGAATCGAATTGTCACTTGTGGTGAGAAATGAATATGACAATGGCAAATGTTCAGCATAGTAGTTGGACAAGGATAAATCACCAAAACACATTGCAAACCGTAATATACATCAAAAGTAGCTGATGGAGAATGTTTGTTGGTCTAGCAAAGGTGTGATTCATTAATATTTAATTAAGTCTAATTCAGAGATCATTGCAGAAATATCTTGCAATTAACTGGGCGTAAGAAAAACTATAAGAAAAACAGCCTAGATTGTCTAACAAATCAACTTCCATCTTATTTCATGATAACGCTAGACCACACGCTGCACAAAGAACTGTAGCAAAATTACAGGAATTGGAATTCGAACCAGGATTGGAATTGGAATTACAGGATTTGGAATCTCCATCATTCCTCATAATCCTAAGGCCTAATCCCCACTAAGTACCAATTCTTACACAAATTGGATCACTTTTTAATTGGAAAGCCATTTAATTCCGACAATGTCGTAAAATTGTAATTCTAGAAATTCATTGACTATTTCATCCATCTCTTTATAACTGCACAATATGCCTGAACGACCTACCGCTTAAATGGCAAAAGCATATAGACAATATAGGGCATACTTTGATGAATAAAATAATCCTTATATTTGTAAGTTATCAATCAACTTTGCCTTTTTTCTATAAATTTTATTCTTAATTGTCCAATATATTATATGTGATGCTCTCTTTAATAACATCTCTACTATCACACTAAATAAAATTTTCTAAATCCTCTTTATTTTCTAGCCCATATTGAAACTCAATTTTGACCCTAGTAAAATGTCACTAATGGAAACCCCTAGGTTTTATAAAAAACGTTTTATTGACTGGAATGATAAAAGGAGTTAAATTATAAGGATTTTATGACTTTTTTTCTATTATTTGTTTTGTTTACTAATTAAATTAACAAAAATAGCAAAATATATTTTTAATACCAAAACATAGAAACATTGTGTTATATCTAATAGTATATAATAAACAAAGGATCTATGTGTGTTTGTAACTCTAACCATTGAATTATTATCATTAATTTATGAATCTTCTACTCAATTCTATATTTATTTTGAACTGGCGTCTAAAAAAAATTCAAAAACTAAATTCTCCTTAAGTATGGATAACTTCTCATAAAATTGTACACAAATTTAGATTTAAATTACTAATTTAAAATTCGTTTATATACATAATGTCGTTTTTCAGTAACATTTTCTTGATAGTTATAGAAAATAGCAATTTAAATATTTTTTATGTGACTATAATTAAATGCATATTTAAGACCAATCCATTTTTCATTTGAAATTTTCTTTTTCTTTCTGTTGCTTAACCAAATATCATAAATTAATAATATACTTAATTGTAAAATTTTGTGATAGACTTGATATTTTAATGCATTAACAAAGTTCAGAAAAAAAACTGAATTTGAGATATTGTGATACCGTAGATAAATGAGATATTAAAATGAAAAAAAAAAAAAAAAATGTTTCCTTAAAATATTTATCAAAAAAATTTTCAATCTTATTGAAATTTGTTTCAAACAAAGGTAATATAAAATATATTTGATGTTGTAGATTGAAATATGTTGTTAGATCTTCTGCTGAATACAGTACTTGCAGTTCTCATTCTCATTCCGTTGTTCCATTTCATCATATGTTCGTAAAACTCTTGGGTATATGATGTGCAATTTAACTTTACGAATATTAGTTTTTCTCTATTTTACTCATTATTGCATTGATTTTCTCATCCAGAGGAGTAAAATTTTGAATTAGCTCTCGAAAGTAAATTTATTTGATGCGGCTAATTCAATATTTTAATTTTTTTTTTTTTTTTTTTATGTGCATGTTTGTTTCCTTTCACTATTGTGCAAATAATAGTGATTTTTATGCCTTGAACGTCAATATTTTCTGCAATAGATACCAAATTCAATGTCAACGAGAATTTTAAATAAGAACAGTAGATACTGAAAATTAATTCAATCGAATAGAAAATCAGTGGTGTTTGTTGATACTATCATTAAAAAGGCAAACGGTTTGTTTAAATGTCTCATTTTTTGAAAAACTCTCCATTCCTTAAATAAGAAAAACTTTGGAGTGATTTATCAGTTCTCCATTTTTAAATACTAAATAAATAAATAAATCTTACAGTGAATGGATCAATAAATAGATCACAAAATGAAATACCTATCACTTCTTCTGTTTCGTAAATGAATTAATATTTTTTTTTTCGAGATAGAAGTACCGAAGCTTTGTTTTCGGATTGATTAAGCACAACGGAGCTTTTGTTTGAGAAGATCTCCCATTAAACAAAGAGTGAGATGAAGCCCGCTAGTATGTGAAAGTGGATTAATTCTTTCGGTAGAGATAAATGCAGAAAGAAGATAAATAAATATAAGAAATAAAGAAGAGAGTCAATTAGGTTTCTGAAGGTGTTCACTGCGATGTTGAGCCAGGCCGACTCCAGTGGACCATATTCATATAATTATAAAGTGAAAGCAGTTGGTGGTCCCATTAATGTGATTGGACAGAGCTTCGATGATTTTATAAATAGTTAAACGCCGTTAACAGAGTTAATAGTCATGTATAGTTAATCACGTTCATTAAATATTTCGGAAGAAAATGAAAACAGTCCTATGCTTTACAATTCTATTAATAATCGTTATCTAAATTTTGGACAAAATTTTGCGAAACTACTCGAATTATGAGGAATAAATAAATTAGTTGAAATTGTATTGCATCGATGTATCCATTTTCATTTTTTCAGATGTTTTCAATTTTTTTTGCCTGATTACAAGGAATGCATTAAATAATTTTTTAATTAATAGCAAATTTAGTTTTCTGTTGATAAATATCAATTTTCAAGTTTTTTCAATCGTTTAGTAAGTAACTTAAAAAAGTAAATATAATTAACGTGAAAGAGAATCTATAATACGTACAGAAAAATAATAAAGAGGTATTTAAAAGCATATTAACATGAGAATTTGAGAATTAAATGTGTGTATGCATATTTTTTATCACAATATTACACTCATGCCAATAAAATAAGATAATGAAGTTCAGGCAAAGAAAGAGACAGAAGCAAAACAAATTTGACTTATTTGTAAAGTTTATTTATTAAACAAAAGGCAAAGAGCAAAAAAGATGCTATATGTTTGACATAATTAATAAAAATTGCGATTTTTACTCCCTGGAGCAAATTTCAAAAAAGAACCTATTTACAAAAAACAGTATAACATAATTAGTATGATGGTTAATATGGAGTATGTCTACCGGACGATGCAATACAGGCCTTACAACGCCTAGGCATGCTGAATATCAAATTATCAATCTGATCTTGGGGAATATTACACCACTCATCAAGCAATGCCCTCCGAAGTTCCGGTTGACAGGTGGGAGGGGGTCGACTGGTTGCAATTCGTCGGCCAAACATATCCCACACATGCTCTATTGGATTCAAGTCCGGTGAGTATGCTGACCAATCCATACGGGTGATATCCTTCAATTGAAGGCATTCGTCTACAATGTTAGTACGGTGAGGACGGGCGTTGTCATCCATAAACAGAAATCCAGCACCCATGGCGCCCCGAAACAAACGTACATGTTGTTCCAGATTGACATCCCGATAGATGTGGCCTGTCATCGTTACACTCTGAACATGCAGGTCAGTTCTGGAACCAAGAATAATTTCTCTCAAAACGAGCCATCCTGCACCACCGTAACTGTGCCGTTCAATGGTGTTCTCTTGGTGGTAACGGGTACCTGGCGCT
>BPLQ01011817.1:34006-48828 GCA_021605075.1 Caerostris darwini
AGAGAGCTGACGAGACAGGTCTGATGCTGTGCTCCGTCTGTTTCTTTTGGCAGTAACTGCTAAATACCGGTCCTCATTCGGCGTTGTAACTCGGGGGTGACCTGTGCTGTAACATCTACTCACATTACCATCATCTTGAAATCGTTGCCAAAGCCTGGAGAGGACACTCTGTTCGATTCCAAGTTCCTCGGATACTTCCAGCTGGGTACGTCCACATTCCAGTCATCCGATAATTCTACCACGTAAAAAATCATCGAAATGCTTCCTTTGTGCCATAACTATGCGGTTACTGCACTGAAAGGCTTTTAAAGCGCTTGTGAACAATTTTGCTTTTTTGCCACCATTTCTTATATACCCCTCTCTTACATTCTCGTCATTGTGAGCGCCATCTGGTGGTTTCCTGTAATATGCATATTCTTCTTCAAGATGTGTGTGATAATTCTACTGGTGAAATTTTTATTTTAGAGTTCAATTTCTGTGTGATTCTGAATTATCCTTAATTTATGGACTTGAGTGTATAACAAACAATTTTCTCCATAAAGTTATATGTCAGAAATGATAAAAAATATATATATTTTGTCTTTTTCATATACAATATTTCAATAACTTTTGCATGAAAGCGTATGTCAAAAATTAAAAAATTGTCATGCCAATTGGTTTCGTCGTATCTGTAAACTATCTACCATTGTATTGATGAAATAATCAGAAGGGCTAAAAGTAAATTATTATATTACTTTATAGGACTAAAAGTGTTATTCCACCTCTTCCTCACGTGCCCATCCCTTTTTCCATAATATGTCATTATGATTAAAAAGGACATCCAGCAAAATTTTTAAACAGAGACAAATGTCTCGTCACAAACGACTCAAATCTCTATTTTCTCAAAAATCAAATCTCTTTTTCTCTCACAAATGACAATTTTGTAAAATAAGTAATGTTTCTTTTCTGTATTACTTCCAACAGATCTGAGAATAAAAGCATCACGTGCCATATTTTAGATAAGAATTTTTTCAAAAACCCAATGGTTGACATTTAAGGCCATTTAAAAATTTATTAAAAAAAGATCTGGATCGCTTCTGAAAATATTTTTTAAGATCTTTTCTGCTTGTTGCCTCCATCCTTTTTTCAATCTAACTTCCCGACGGAATTTGTTAGATTATTTAAAATTAAGCATTATAATATTTGTATACAATAATTATTTCATATGTGGAATAAAAGAATTGATTTGAAACATATACTGATAAATATAGTCAAGCTTGTACAAATTAATTGCAGTTTGCAGACAAGTCTAAAATTTAAATTAGCCATTAAAATAAACGATTATAAGAATATATATATATATATAGAGAGAGAGAGAGATAATGAAAGAGAGTGACAGATTTATGAGATTAAATTGAAGAGATAATTTACCACAAAGATTTAAGGAGATTAGAAATAAATTTTAGGTATTTTATTTTATTTAATATATATATATATATATATATATATATTACAATGCGCAGCTGGCAAACAGACATGGACGTCATTGGATGCCTCTAAGGGCTGCACCGAGGTTACTCACTTTGCATTACCCAGGGGGCGTGTGTAACTTGATGGTAAGCCACGGACGCGGAGTAACACCGCCCCCGCAGCGCTCTACGATCCTATTAGGACCGGGACCTACGGCTTAAAGTGGATTCCGAACCACTACAACATCCATGGGCAAAGCCGGGAATAATAATATTAACTAATAAAAAACTAACTAATTAACTAATAACTAACTAAAATAACTAACTAATAACTAACTAACTAAATAAAACTAACTAATTAAATAATTAACTAATAAAAAAAATGTATTAAAAGAAACATATTATGTTTCTTTTAATACATTTTTTTTATTAGTTCTGTTTTGGTAATTAAGTTGCATTATTCATTATGAGACATGGATAAAAGAACGTGTTGTCGGAAAGCAGAGGAAATTGAATTCCAAGTGACAATGGACTAGAAAGACGGACAAATCCGTGTCACTAGAGGACCCTTATCCATCATTCATCTTTCCCCCTCCCCTACAGGGAACATATTTGGACAACCTAGCAACGCTGGGAATGGAAATCAGAAGCTCTCAAGGGGTGGCTGTCCTCTTCCTTTCAATTAGTGTTCTGGTGGGGTAAGGGTAGGTTAACGGTACTACATGCGGTCCGTTAAATCAATGGAAAACGTGTGTGTAAAATGTCATGCCTACAACATTTTTCGTTCTCCAGGAGATGAGGATCAAAAGTGGTGCTTGAAAGGAGGAACCGTCTGTCACACAAGCTGTTGCGCTGACGATCGTTCATATGAATGGAAGAGGGCGTGCAAAGGGGCCTCCTTTACCTTTAGAGGGAAACACGTGGCAATGGGTTGAAGTGGATTCATCGATTACACACATGTTACCAGAGGGTTACAACTGTCTGTTGGTGCGTCAATCAATAGTTTCCCTTTTACCAATGAGCACATAGAATGGTTTGAAAGGGTCGTTTTGAATGCATTTGATGCCTTGTTACGACCACAGAAACTTAATACTTGTGGCTTAGTTATGGGCCAACTATAAACAGGGTGGCTTATGATAGAATCACAAAAAGAAAGTTTTTCTTTATATTTTTTTTATATGAAATTTATTATCCATAAGCTGCCACAGTGAAACCTTTCATAATTACTTGTAAATATAACTAGCCCCAACACTGCTTATCTGCTGTCAAATTTGAGTGATAGGTTGTTATTATGTGTTAAAGTATATATATATTTCCCTCTCGGAATGCTACAACTCTTTCCGTTGGAAAAATAATAAAAATCTTTAGAAAAGTTTCCCTTCTAAGCAATCGTACATATTCTAATTAGAATTTACTAGAAAAATAATTATTAATTATTAAATTATTATTATTAAATTATTCTTAGAAAATTAATAATTGAAAAACAAATTAGCTGTTTTTTTTTATAGTGTATTTTTAAAAAACACTTGTGTCGCTGTAACTGTGCACTTGCACACAGAAGAAATTGTTGATATAAAGACATTATGCACTAATTAATTAGATTTAAGGAATGGATTTCTTTCACAGATGTTTTACACCACTGTTCATGTTGGATTTTGAAAAGCAGTTAATTGTTCTTTTCATCGAAATATTTCAATAGGATCTATTTCTAATAGAAAATTATACGCCAAGTGATTAAAATAAATTACTCTTCGATGCTAAATAATTGTTGTAGATAAAATCCTTGTGTTTATTGGCTGATTAATTCACGCAATCAACAATTGCCTTAATCGAAGCTACCATGTAATGTAAAGCAGACAAAAGAAAAGAGTTGTGAACATTTTCTAAGAAAATAATTAAAATTGCAGATTTATTAAAAACAGATCATTTAAGAAAAACTAATTACATTTATGACTCTCTAATATATAACCGTTAAGAACAAAATAATCATCTTTTATAGTACAGTTGAACGAGATTTAGTTATCCCAAATGATTAGTTTTTAAATATTTCAAATTAAAAAACAAAGTAAGTAGACAACAGAAAGAAATATTGAAAAACAAAATATTTCTGCTCTGTTACAAAATGAAAATGCTGCTTAAAATGGTTAAAAAAAAGCAAAATTCTGAAATAATCTGTTTGAAAAATATAATATATTAATAACAATAAATTTTGTCCATTAAATTTCCATAGTACTTTATAAGTAAAATTTCTATTTTTTCACGTGATATTTTTTTAAATATTATTCTTCAAAAAAATTATCATTTCTTTATTTTTTAATACATTTGGATAGCGATATCTACAAATAATAGGAGAGTCAAATTCAACATTTTTCACATTTACTTTCACCATTTACTTAGTCTTCTTTATTGAATTTATTTAAAAAATATTAATCGTTAACTAATATTTATATTAAATATACCTAATTTTTAAGGAAATAGAGTATCTTAAATTGAAAAATATTTGATTACAAATATATTTTAAGAAAATTTAGATTATTATTAAAAAGTAATATCAAATTTTATACTTTTCTAATTATGTAAGTTGATTCCCAATTATAATACCATTAAAATAAAATTTAACAAATGCAAACAAAACTCAAAAACTGACAAAACTGACAAAACCACTTTCTTAGACAATTTTGTAAACATTAATAATAAAAAAAGAAGAAAGAAGGAGGTAAACATATGTAATAGCAAAGATCGTACTTGCAACCTAGTATAATAGAATAGTATAGTTTAATTGAATATAGTGTACTCTTCTTACTAGTATAATGTAGTTCTAGTAACTATACTAGAAAACTAGTATAGTTACTTAATACTAACAAATAGATAACCATATATAAAACTGGTTCTACAACCATTTATGAGCCACATAGTCATTTTTACAAATTGTAATATCCATATTCTCTTACATAGTAATACCCAGAGTCAAAGGAAAAATACTAATAATTTGACATGAAGTATAACTAGAAAGTTTTATACAAATTTATGCTATAACATGAGTTTTTATTGTTTATTTTAATGCAGGAATGTTAAAAAATCAGAAATCTCAGTAAAAATTTTAGTAGGGAAAAATATTTGGCAGTTTCTATTCTGAAATACCTCAACAAGAAGTAATTTCTAAAAGAGTAATATATACATACACTTTGCAATAAAAGTAAAAGGAAACCATTTTTGAAGAGAAGGACAAAATATTAAAAATACTGCATATTTAATTATAAATTTTTAATAAGCAAAATTATTTGGAAAGGAATTGCATTTTGTCCACCAATCTTTGTCTCATAATTCTTGGTTTTATTTCTGAAATTAACTAAGTATAATGTCGATACATATATTTATTTTTTTTAGAATTAAATGAATGAGAATACAAAATTAAAAATTAATGAATTTGGTTATACGAATCATGTTACATAGGATTCGCTCGTATTATGATGAAAAGAATAATTTTTAATTTTCTAGAAAAGAAGACAACATAAAATTTTTACAAAAAAAAAGAATAATAATAATTGAAAAATATTAATTACTTGCTTTTGTCATGCTCATTTTTCAGTGAAAAAATATTTCTACCGAATTGGTCGACATCATACAAGATTGAAAAACAAGATGGATAAAATAAAACGATTTCTCAATTGCAATATGGTACAGATTAGCATTCTTTTTTCCTGCCATGTTCAGAATTTTAATGCATGTAAAAGGAAATTTAAAGATGTTACTTTAATAAATCGAAAACTTCTCTAATATTACAATTTTTATAATTTTTGATGGTTTTTTTATGGTGTATTTTATAAAATACATGGTAGTTCTTGGAATTTTTCGCATGTGTAATTAATATAGAAGCTCATGTACCTCATAGCGGGAAAGATATTAAATATCAATATTTAATCACCCAGCCAATTCTTTTTAAATGTCCGTAATAATACAAAATCTTGGATAATTTAGAATTTTTATTAACAAATTTATAAAATGATTTAAATAAAGTTTTCTCTAATTTTCTATTTTATTATAACTTAAGGGAAAAAATTTCGTTTTGCAATTAGTAAGTTTAAAAAATTTACTATTATAAAATTTAATTATGATATTTCCATATTTAATTAAAAAAATAATATCTATATAATGATCATGGCTTTTAATTTTTTTTTTTTATTTCAAAATATTTTAAAACTTAATAGATTCAATAAAATTTTAATAAATGTTTATTATTGGAGAATTTAAATAATTATTTTTCAAATTAAAAAATAACATTTGTTAGATTAATGCAAAAATAAACCTTGTGAATAAATTTAAAAAAAAAATAAATACACTTTATTAGTTTCCATTATTATTTTAATTATTATACATATATTTTAATAAAATCTTTAATAACTATACATTTTTATAAAATATTTTCTATTAATTTCCTAAATTTTTATAATTTTCTAATATTGAAGAAATTAAAACATTATTTTTCAAATTAGAAAAAAAAATGTTGATACATTAAGCCAAAAATCAATATTGCGAAAACATTAAAAAATAAATACACTTTGTAAGTTCTCATTATTATTTTAATGATTTTCGGATACATATATTACAATAAAATGTATAAATTGAATTAAGTTAATCTTGAAAATGTTCTTTTAAATGTGTTATATCAATTAAAATGGCATAT
Source organism: Caerostris darwini (assembly GCA_021605075.1). Taxonomy (NCBI): domain Eukaryota; kingdom Metazoa; phylum Arthropoda; class Arachnida; order Araneae; family Araneidae; genus Caerostris; species Caerostris darwini. Next base: position 40,139 of record BPLQ01011817.1, read on the forward strand.
TCTTATTCTGAGAATATATGCATTAGCAAAATATTCGGAGGCATTTGTTCTTCGACAATATCAGAATTATTTTATTGAATAGTGAATAATTCAATAAAGGTAAAATTTGCTAAAATCTTATTTTCCTCCCATGTGAAATACAATTTTCCTCTGCCATGGATTCTTACATTTCTTATTTTTCCTCTCCTTCCAAATGCTCGTCGATATAATGAATATTACTTTTAAAGACGGGCCACAGCTTGGGGCTTTTGAGACGGGTACAGATTCACCATATTTTCACGAAAATAATGTAAAGGTAACCTTTGCTATTTTAACAAAAGATATATTTTATCTTAGAAGATCGTAATTTAATTGTATTCCCTTTTTGGCCTAAGGAAATGCACTTGCAATGGAAATGCACTGTCTTGAAAGCTCGCCTATAAATTTATCATACTATTGCACACTATTGGTATGACAGTTTCTGTTTTTAGACATAACATGCTAAGGATAATCTGTAAAATATTTTTAGTCATTTAAAACTGAGTGAAAATGAAAATGGATATTGTTTTCAAATTCTGATGAAGTTAAAGATTTTATAAAAGGAGAAAGGATTTAAAAGGAGAAAGGATTTAAAATAAGAAAGGATTATAATGTTATAAAGCTATCCAAAATGCAATGAAATGTGTGGGTGTTTATGCAAGTTTATGAAATATTTTTTGTATGTATTAAATTATTAAATAACAGAAATTTAACTTACAAATTAAAAATAGATCAAAACAATTTTTTTTTCTGTGAGTGAAGAGTAAAATTAAAAGAAACCAAATTATTATTTTCAATACTGGCTTTAAACTAATTATGCCTATTGTTATAGACTGCTCTGCCCAAAAAGTAAAGCCAATTATTTTTTTTTTCAAAAACTCTTTATTTATTCTTCCAAATTTATTTCATCGCCTATAAAATAATCTCTTCCGGACACAATATACTTATAACAACTTTTTTTCCAATCCTTAGTGCATGCTAAAAAGTCATCGGTAGGGATGACCTGCAAAGCGCGCGGCGATTCAATTTGAATCTCTTCAGTCGACTCAAAACGGTGTTCCCGGAGTGGTCTTTTGTGTTCAAGGAATAGCCAGAAGTCGTACGATATGAATACTGTGGTTATGGAACGATATGGGTTTTATTTTTGGCGGAAAAGTCACAAATAATCAATGCAGTGTGAGCTGGCACATTCAGTGTTTTCGGTGCCAATCGCGATTTGACGCGTTTTGAAATGGAATTGACCGATTTGGAATTCCAACATCATCAGCGAGGTCTCTAATTGCAAATTGACGGTTAGCAAGCATCAAATCTTTGGGTGGTTGAGGTGGATGGTCGCTAGAGGGCTCTTCGTCTTCAACGCGTTCTCTGCCATATCTGTCTTCTTCTTTATACCACTTCTAAACATTTCTTTCCGATATAGGATTGCTTATTGAATGCCTTTTGCAACATTCTATACGTTTTCACAAATAAAATTTAATGCAAGTTCTATGCTCAATTAATTCAAAAATTCGCAAGAATCAGTATATATAACACTAATGAATATTTTGAATTCAAATTTCTCACAGATGTCAAGGACAGTGCCAGCAACCAAAAAAAAAAAGAAAAACCATTGAAATTCCATAATCCCAGGAAATTTTAAATTGAAAATTGGTCTTACTTTTTGTACACAGTAGTATGCTTAAAATTTTTGCCGATATTGTAGATATTTAGATCTGCTTTCTGTTACTTGTTAATATAGTTAAATCCTTTCATAAATATATAAAACAAAGCATTGTTTTTATATAATATTTTTAGATTTTCGACTAGTAACTCATACACATATATAGTAAGTACTAACACTAAGAATTAATTAAAGCATATGATAATCCTGCATGAGATATCAGGCTTTTTATTATTTTGATTCTAATAATGAAATTAACAAAGAGAAACAAAATATGTATTACTTTACAAGAGGTTTATGTAGATACATTTGATGCAAGGTGAACAAATCTATAACTAGAATTAAATACATAATTTCTGTTATTATTGAATTCTTCTGAAGCAAAAAAAATAAATAAATAAATAAATATCTTCTCTATACTCCTTTCTCATTTACATAGAATCGAGCCTCCCCTCCCTCCAGTAGCACCAAGAAGAGGCTTCCAGACATATATAAATGTATATTACAAGCATCCTGGGTTAATGCACAGGCCTGCCGCAGTATCAAATATTCATTGCGCCATGTACTGAGAAATCAGAATACTTTAGAACATACAATGTGTGTTGCTAATCTTATAAAATTCTAATTAATTTATTTGTTTCTAATAGAATTGATAAATTTATTTAAAATGTTAAATTTTAACAGCAAAAAAAAAAAAAAACATTTTGAAGGTATAAGTGCTTTAATTATACACTTTTCGTGTTTTAGTATACATTATTTATATACAATCGCCTAATTGTTTGTTATTGATCATAACGTCTTACTCTTCTGATTTTCTTGAATTACATATGAAATGTACAGCGGGTTATCAAAATAATGGAAACACCATCGATTTATAAATAATACTTTATTAGTATGGTGTAGGACCGTCTTTGGTATGCAACACAACTTAGATTCGCCTAGAAATCGATTCATACAAGGTCTAAATAGTGTTTAGAGAAATATTGTACTATTCTTCATGGAGATATTTTAAAATTTTTGAGAGAGATGCCGGTGGAGGATATCTATTCCGTATTGAACGCTCTAAAATAGACCACAATGGTTCAATGATATTGAGGTGGGGTGACTGTGCGGGCCAAGGTGATGTTTAACTTCATCCTCGTGTTCATCCAACATTGTTTACACAGGTCCTGCTGCATGGATGGGTGCATTATCATCCTGGAAAATTCCATCTCCTGCAGGAAACAAAATTTGCATCGTAAGATGGACCTGGTCAGCTAAAATTTCTCTATACTTCTCCCCAGTGATCAATCCTTTTAAGGTTATGATTGGTCCAGCAGAAAATCATGACACGTCTGCTCATATCATGATAGATCCACCTCCATGCTTGACAGTTGGAAGGAGACAATCACGATCATACACTTGTGCAGGTGTCCTCCAAACATATGCCAGACGAGTTGCTGCAATTTGGCCTCTGAAAATTGGAAAGGTTCGACATTTTCCAAGATTTACAGAACTTCAATAAGGCTACCACATACTACCAAAATATATATATTTCTATTTAAAAAAAAAGCTGGTAACTATTATTATATTTTAATGCTTAAAGAAGGGCATTCAAAAATGCTCCTTTTATTCACAGATGTTTCCATTATTTTGATAACCCCCTGTATAATTATCTGTGATAACATATGAAATATAGTTTTCTATCAGTAGTTTCAAAAGAAGTTAGTAAATAAGGTGCATTGAATGATATGTGCCATAACAAACAAGCAAAAGTATTATAGCACATTCGCCTTTAACTATTTTTACTTGATAGTTTTTAAACATTGACAAATCTAAGAAGTTTTAATTAATGATGAATAAAATATTTGAGAAAAACGAAATAAAAATATATACTCCATTAACAAACGTATATAATTATTTAACTTTATTATTTTTATAAACATTTTTATAAACATATATTTATGAAACATTTATTTACTTTATGATTAATAAAATAATTAAAAGTAAATTATTAATTAAGTTAAAAAGTTAACAATTGTAATATTCATAATAATCAACTGCAAGCATATGTAGAATAACAACGTTAAATAGAACATTTTGTATCAAAGAAAAATTACGTAATATCTCGTACAATGGAATTAAACCAAAAATCCGATAAATCCGATCCTGTTTTCTAATGAAAATTTGTTAACATTTACTTTTGAATATAACAGCGTCACTCTTTAAACTAATATATATATATATGTAACAAATTCATTGAAGTTCATGATTTTACATTTTACATTAATAACAGAGTTAGACACGTAATGGACTCCCGGCGGTAATATTTACCACTGTTGAATTAAAGGTACTGAGCCAACAGAAACTTGTTCCTCTTCTTCGAAATATGTACTAAGATGAAAACAAACCATTACTTCAGTGATCTACTCTTATTCATATTCTCTCTCTACAGACAAAAGAGGGAGGGGGGACAATATAGGGGACTTTATTTTATTTTTTTCAGTCACTTGTCCTGAAGTTTCTCGCCGTACATATGGCAGATACAGTGTTCATCGATGACTAACCCGGGGACGTCCAATATATTAATCCATTAGAGGGAAAGGGGAAATAATTCCTTTCAAAGCCAAAGGGGTGCTAAACTGAAAGGGTTACTTCCCCGTAGTGCTTGTTACCAGCAAACCCTAATAATTCGATACATCTTTTATGAACCCTTTAAAGATCATATTTCATAGTTTGTCAATCATCAACCTACTACAAAAAATGAACATATTTTTTTTTTCTTTCATCTAATCCACAGCTTAAAATGAGGCAAACATGGGCAGATGGAATCATCAATGTGAAGGCTGTCGGATATTTCAGCCCTCGAAGTAGAGATAGTATGTTGGAAAAAATGCTCAAATCCAAAAGAAACACAATAACCACTTTTTTTTTATTACTATGATTAGTGTTCGTGTTTTTAGGGACGTAAAGAGTATTGGATTTAATTCATACTAATATATGATAATTTATAAGAAATATAAGATTTCCCAATTAATTTATTTGAAATTAATATAATAATTGCAGATGAAATTTAAGAAAATAAGGCATAATCATATAAGATATAAGCTCTTTATATAACGTGGAATTAAAATCAACTACGCCGCAAAAAAATTAAAATGGAAATCGGATGAGAATGCAAAAAATTGTGCAAAATTTCAAACAATCTGCTAATAATTTAAATTTTAACTTACCAAGTTACATTTAATCAATTCTGGAAAGTTGATTATAAAATCATCAATTAATAATATAAGCATTCTATTGATTCTTATTATGATATCTACCCTATTAATACATTTGAACAAAATTTTCCTTCACTAATTTAATTGTTTATACTACAAAATAAAAATTTATTCAATAAAAAGAAACTTACTAACTTCTATTTTTTTCAAAATGTAAAATAATATTATTAATTAATGAAAAATATTAATTTTTTTCTGTCCTTTTTCAGTAATATTTTTAAAGTTAGATTTCATTTGGAATACAATATATGAATTTCGTTTAAAAGTATTTGTGTTTTTATTAATTATTTAGAGAACTTTTATGTAACTGCAGAAGAAGCAGCGAAATTAATTAATAAAGTTTTCAAAAAATTATTATATTTATCTATTTTATTTCAAAATATCCTTTTGTGTTTAAGGTGAAGTGACGAATACATTGTTTTTTGAAGTGATAATTTAAAATTCAAATAAATCTGTTACATTAAAAATTGTTAAAACAGAAACGTTATAACGTATGTGTTTCTCTCTTATAATATTAAATAATAACAAAATACATTAAGAAATTGAGTAATTTTAAAATTATACTTTCAAAATTTTATCAAATTTTTATGTTGAATGAGAACATTTAGTTCTGCTGAGAATATTCAACTAGACAAAATGATTCTCATATTAGAAATCTAATTGATTAAAATTATTTTCTTTATTGCAATTGTTAAATAAAGGCATTTCCAAAATTCTTTGTAGTAAAGTTGAGACCTACATATATAGCTTTACAAGACGAAGATAGCATTCTCTCTGTTAACATCATATTTCCCAAAATCCTTGATTTAAATTGTAATTTTTTTCATTCCACGTGAAATCAACAGTAATAACATAAAATTTTCCCTCAACATAATTTTTCTTGGCATGACTTAATAGTAAAAATTGTTATTGTTATTCATAAATATTTACAGAAGTCGCACGGTGCTAAATCAGGTGAATACGGTGGTTGTGGAACGATATGGGTATCATTTTTGTCGAAAAAGTCACGAAGGTTCAATGCAGTGTGTGCTGGCGCAATACCGTGATGCAAAAAAAAAAGAGTTGTCTTTACATAAATGTGCCCCTTTTTTGAAAATAGTTTCACGCAAACGACACATAACACTCAAATAATATTCCCGACAGTTTGACCCAGCGTCAGGAATTTATAATTGCACTACACCACAGTAATCGAAGAAAACTGTAAACATGACCTTGATTTTTGAGTGACTTTGGAGTGCTTTTTCAGTCTTTCATCACCTTTGTCACGATATTCGCTCGATTCATCGGTTGTATCCGGGTCGTAAGCATAAATCCTAATTCACATCTCCATTTATGATACACTTCAACTTGTCCTGGCAGTCAGAAAGCATTGTTTCACACACTTCAACGCGACGGTTTTCCAAAGAATTCAGTGGTTTGGGTACCAATCTAGATTTGAAGCGTTTGTGGCCCAAAACATTTTTTCCAACATCATCAGTAAAGTCTCTAATTGTATATCGACGGTTTGCAAGCTTATGGTTGAGGTTGAGGTTGATGGACAAAAGCGTTATTCGTTTTCAACATGTTCTCTGCCTTCTTTGAACTGTTTATACCACTTGTAAACATTTCTTCCCGATATAGTTTGCTCATCGAATGCCTTCTGCAACATTCTATATATTTCCGCACACGATTATTTATTTATACCGCAAACAAAATTTAATGCAAATTCATTGCTTAATTAATTCAGACACTTCAAAAATCGCTGGAATCAGTTTTAGCGTCTCACAAAACCCAGCGTAACTCAAGCACTAATGAATGCTTTGACGTAAAATTTCATTCAGATATCAAGTACAGTGTCAATAACCTAAAAAAGAAAAAATATTGAAATTCCATATGTCCTGAAAATTTAAAATGAACTGTGGCATCATGTTGAAGCTGCATGGGCATCTGTACCTGTACATGCCCTCCAATCTCTGCTTGACTCAATGCCCAGGCGTATAAGTGCTGTTATTACTGCCAGAGGTGGTTGTTCTGGGTACTCAGGATATATGCAACCAAATTTCTTGAAAATTTAATCACTTGTTATATGTAGTATAATATACACTCAAGAGCCAAAACATTATGACCACCTGTAAATAACGAGTTGGCCCACCTTTGGCGCGCATCACAGCTTCAACCCGCCTTGGCATGAATGCAACAAGTCCTTGGTAGATGGCCGGAGACAGATTGTACCAGATGTTTCAGCAACGGTCACGCAAATCCGAGATATCGCGAATTGGTAGTTTTTGAACTCTGAGCTGCCGTCCCAGGAAATCCCAAATGTGTTCAATTGGATTGCTATCCGGTGAATTAGGTGGCCAGCACATTAACTGGAATTCAGCATCATGTTCCTGGTACCACTCCAACACAATTTTAGCCTTGTGGCAAGGGGCCTTGTCCTGTTGGAACATTCCATTTCCATCTGGAAAAACAGAGGCCATATCAGGGTGCAACTGGTCAGCAATGATGTTCAGATACCCTGTAGCATTCATGGTCTGCTCTACCACAACCACGGATCCCAGAGACGCCCAAGAGAATGTCCTCCAAAGCATAACACCGCCACCAACGGCCTGTGTATGACCTACTGTACATTGAGGGAGCAACTGTTCACCTGGAAGATGGCGTATTCAGACACGGCCATCAGCGTGATGAATGACAAACCGTGATTCATCTGACCAGGCAACTCTCTCCCACTGATTCATGGACCAGTCACGATGTTCCCAGGCCGAGCGCAGGCGCAGTTGGCGATGACGCTTGGTCAGCAAAGGCACACGAGTGGGACGTTTGCTGCGTAGCCCCATATCCAACAGTGTCCGCTGAACAGTGTGCTCCGATACTATTCTACTTGGCCCTTCATTGTATTGGGCTGTCAGCTGAGCCACTGTCTGGCTCCGGTTTTGCTTCACCATGCGAGACAGTATCCGAAGACCTTTTTCTTTGATATCGTGTGGACGTCCAACACCATGTCGTCTACTGCTGGTTTCACCGTCATTCATCCACTTTGCATAAGTACTAACAACTGTAGATCGCGAACAAACCACGAGTCGTGCAGTTTTAGAAATACTTGTTCCGAACCTTCAAGCCATTACAATCTGCCCTCTATCAAAGTCGCTTACCTCCGCAGCCTTTCCCATCACAAACAGAAGTAAGTGAAAGAATGATTCTTCAGACTCTCCAGCAGCAGTTAAATACCACTTCCACCTGATCACGTGCCTTCCACGTCATACAGGCGAGGTCATTGCAAAATGTAGGGGTGGTCATAATGTTTTGGCTCTTGAGTGTATTTGTCCAATAAATATCATTTTGTTATATGTATTTCTTCTTGGTGTAGTAATTGTAATGTCCAATAGTGTATTTAAAAACACTAATGAAATTCAATTTCAAATTGGAAGAGTCTAAAACAAAAGTGGCCAATCCAAAAGAACTTGCGGGTCCTTTGGAAAAGCATCATAAACATTTTTACACATTTCATAAGCATTACAGATTACATAACATCATAAAATATTTTACACGTTTTTACATTTTTCACAAATTAATGCAGCAACAGCCGCGTTAATTTGTGAAATATATAATTATATATCTACACATTAGATTTAGACCTAAAATATGCACTTTTTTGGAGTGAAAAAATGGAATAAAATGAGTTATTATTTTTGTGTTTACTATTATTTTTACTTGTAAACATTGATAATACACTGAAGTGACAAAAGTCATGGGATACCTCATAATATCGT
>BPLQ01011817.1:49228-73967 GCA_021605075.1 Caerostris darwini
AGTCAATGTTCGGTCCAGTCGCACCAGAGGACCAAGTCCATGCCATGAAAAAACAGCCCACACCATTACGGAGCCCCCACCAGCTTGAACAGTGCCTTGCTGACAGTTTGGGTCCATGTCTTCGTGGGGTCTTCGCCACACTCGAACCCTACCATCAGCTCTTACCAACTGAAATCGTGACTCATCGGACCAGGCCACGGTTTTCCATTCCTCTAGGGACCAACCGATATGCTCACGTGCCCACGAGAGTCGCTGCAAGCGATTTCGTTCTGTCAGTAAAGGCACTCGAGTCGGTCTTCTGTTGGAATAGCCCAAGAAAGCCAAATTTCTCCGCACAGTTCTAACAGACAAGTCCCTTGTACGTCCCACATTGATTTCTGCGGTTATTTGACGCAGTATTGCTTGTCAGTTAGAATTTACGACTCTTTGCAGACGTCGCCGGTCTCGGTCGTTAAGTGCAGGCGTTCGACCACTGCACTGTCCATGGTGGGATGTTATGCCTGAAATTTCACTCTCTTCACACTCTTGACACAGTGGATCTGGGAATGTTGAATTCCCTAACGATTTCCGAAATTGCATGACCCATGCGTCTAGCTCCAACTAACATTCCGCATTCAAAGTCTGTTAATTCCTGTCGTGCGGTCATCATCACGTCAAAACCTCTTCACATGAATAACTTGAACAGAAATGAAAGCTCTGCGAAAACACTGCGCATTTATACCTCTTCTACGCGATGCTACTGCCATCTGAAAATTTGCATATTGCTATCCCATGACTTTTGTCACTTCAGTGTATAATAATGATACTAAATGCGCATTGTAAAGAAATATATAGCACTAAAACTGAATTATAAAAAATATATAAATATAAATGGAAGCATTAAAAAATATTTATTTTATTAGTGCGATATTTGTTTCTCCATTCTTTTACTTAGCTTCTGCAGATATATCTCAATTTGGGTATTTGCATATCGTAATGGATGTTGCAGTTTAGCGTCGTTATGTTTGAGTATATTTTGTGTTTGGTCAATTTCATTTTCGGGAAGAAAAAAAAACCCGATTTGCAGGTATTTATCATAAGTTGAATAGCGCTAATACCTTTTTTGTGTCGGAATTTCGCAAATTGGAAAATTTTTCTTTTGTGATTTAAGTGTTATAAAAATCCTTTTTTGATTCTGATGTCTCAAAAATGTGTTTTAATTTAATATTGCGTTGTAAGTCAACCAGTTCCGTACAATAATATTCCAATGATTTTCACTACTTTGGCTATTATAAAATAAATTTATTTTGTAAAAGTGTGATAAGTCTCATGGGCTGAAAAAATGTTCAAGGTGGGCCGTATGCGGTGCGGGGCCTCGGGTTGTCCACGCTTGGACTAAAATAGGGAATTAAAAAATCCATTATTTGTTTTGAAAAATTGTTCTATATTTTACGAATAAAACTGTACTGCTTTATAAAGTTTATCAATTGAAAATGGCATAAATATTTAATCTAATGCATTAAATATATTTCTGTGTACTTTCTTCAACAAAATTTATAAACAATCAATCAAATCTAAGAAATTATGATATTTTTATCAATATGAGCAATCGTTACCATAGCTTCTATTATACCAGACATTTTTATGGCTTTGTTTGGTTACGATAAGTGTTTATATTGTTATTAATGTGATTCTGTTAGATATTATTTTAATTGAGAGGGAAACCTTTGAAATTTTGCTTTACCTCAATTTATTGCATTATTAAAATATATATAATACAAAAATAATGTTCAATAATAATTGAAAATTTAACATTGATTTTGTCATCTTCTATACGCTTGTATCATTCTGACCTTCCACGACTGTCTGTCGGGAATGTGGACAAAATTTAAATTGCATGTCTCAAAATTAAAGAATCATTAGAATCAATGTCATAAGTGAAGGATTCTAAAATTTATAACTTTTAAATATAATAATTTAAAAAAATTCTGTAAAAAATTTACATTCTGTGAATTATTGAGCTGTGCAAAAAAAGACAGAAAATGTAAAAATATTTAACAGCAATTGATGAAAATTCCTTGGGTATTTAAAAAAAAATTGGAAGGTAAAGGATCAGGTAAAGGAAGATCAAATCTTTCTAAAAAATAAAATTTCAAAGATATTTTCTTAAAGAATTGAACTTATTTGCGCAACATTTAAATTGAACTTCTATTTAAAGTAAAATTATGTACACATTTTTGGCTAATTTTTGCTACATTTAAATACTAATAGGAATTTCGTTACACTTTCAAACTTTTGTAACTTTAGTCATAAAACTTTCCGACAGTTTTCTTTTTCTTCTGAAATAAATTTTCTCTACTTTAACGTAACATTTTCTTGTTTTCTAATAATCTTTTTATCTATAAAATATTTTTAAACCATATAATGTTTTTTTATAATTATTTTTGTGTCATTAAAGGGTTCTGAAAGGAGAAAGAATTTATATAGAAATGTGATGGATAAGTCATTCTCTCAATTTTAACCATTAAATGCAACACAAACTGGAATTTTTGTACTGATGATAATTTACATGTTAGGGTTATTTTTATAATTTATGCAATGATTTCCAAGCATTCTTGCTCTGTTTAAAGCATTTGTTGAATATTTTTCAAATGCCCGTTTTAAAGCTATCCCATTGACTATATGCAGTGATTAATTAATAGAAAAATCTTTATTAAGAAATAAATTTATCAAATTTATTTATTTTTAAAGAAAATCTATTATTAAATTTAAAGAAAAATTAAGTTAAAATAAAGGGATTTTATAGCTTTCTGAAAAAAAGCCCAATATTTTCATTAGTTTAAAACGCTTTATAAAATACATGTATTTAAAAGCATTTTCATATTGGCCTATATTATATCGACTCAAAAAATGATTTAACAAATTTAAAATTTAAAATGCATGTCTAATATTCGCGATAAGTACAGCAAACTGTTTCGATTCGTATTTAAATTTCAATTAATGTCTTTTTTTCACTTCGTTTTCTGTGATTTTTTTTTTATAAAGTTTGTTAAAAAAAATTGCTGGAATCATTTAGAAAAGGACACGTAAAAAGTATTCTTTGATTTCCTGGAGAGATTGCTTGATTGGAAAATTTTAATGCATTTAATTTGTCATATTGACTCTTGAGTGATTCCAGAATTTCAACGTTATTTTTTTTATCTAAATTTATTATTTTATGTCATCTTATAAATACAAGCAAACAAGAAAGAATGTTTAAATTACGAGTTTATTATTTTTTCTTGAATGACAGCATTCAGGATGAACTATCCTGCTTGTGCTATTTCAGAGATATTTAAACGAACACACCGAACTTCTTCCCTGAAATAATTGCAAATATAATATAGTACACATAGCAAATAATATATATAAGTGCTAATTTAATATACGCTATTCTATGTATGTGTGTGTATACGAATGTGTGTAAGTATGTGTAGTGCATCAATGAAAATAGGTAAATGCATATACACACACACACACACATATATATATATATATATATATATATATATGTCATAAAGGATTTCTTATGAAAGGCATAAATGATGGCTGTAGTAGTTTTTAATTGCGATCAAGTAAAGTACTTCTACGTAATTTGCATCTTACGTAATTTTTAATAACAAAACCTATCTGGATTTTGTTCCATATTTTTATTGTTAATCTAAATATATATAAACAGTTTCAGACACAATAAGCTTTTCACTAGAAGATCATTCTTCTAGATCACACTGCAATTTTTTTATATCTAAAAGATCTGGAAAAAATACGGAATGTTTACCGGTAGTAAAATGTCTTTCATTATTAGATGCCTCAATTCGTAAAATAAACTCGCAAGGACATTGAGTGTTTTCAGAAAAATACTTTCTACAGTGCACAAAAATTCTGATAATGTTGGATTTTAAGAATGAATGCTACACTAAATCAGATATATCTGCTGTTTCACTAGGAAGACCACTAAAATACTGCTACATCATTGTATTTTTAATGAAAAAAATTCATTTATGGTTCAAAAATCTAATCAGGCTGTCCGAAACATAATGTTACTATTCACCTGACTGATTTGAGGCCACCATCAAGAATATGAGCTGAATAGGGTCTCAAAAAAGTAATCTAGAATTCAACTTAAATACAATCTTCATATGAACTAAATAAAAATTTTGCTGTATTTTGTTCAAATACCAGCACTTTATCTGACTCGTGGCTTAGTGGCAACATTAGGGAGGAGGTTCAATCCACTGGCGGCCTTGTTGTAGACACTGTTTCAAAAAATGAGAAGCCTCGACGGTGTTTGTGATGTTCAGCATCTTTACTCGTTAGTGGCTGAGAGCTATTCCAATTTTTTCCCCCACGATATCCAAATGCTGTTTAGTTCTCCCTAAAAGTCCTTCCTGAAAGCATTGCCCTTCTTTTTCAGCAACGCGGACAGAAGTATGAATTCTACCTACGGGTGATTCATCACAACAAAAGCTGTCCACCTCTTTCCCTCCTTCCATCAGGGATACGTCATAAACAACAAAAGCAACATGACCAAAAGACATTCGCAACTTCCTCCTATGTCCCCCAGCCTAATGATCTATTATAACTTTACGGCAAAGGGATTTATTATGACCTCCCAACATAATGACAACATTGATTCGGCATCGCATGTTTAGATTGGTCCTCAACTGGCGAATTTGCTGGAAGCCTTTTTATTTGAAAATATAAAAAATACTAAATATTTAAATAAAGTCAGATGTATATATTTTCAACATTTCATAGTCTTAAAATCAAATCACAAATTTGTAGTTTAGAATCCATTTTTATGAACTTGAAAAAAAGATTTGTATTTTAATAAAAGAATGGCATGTCTTTCCCAAAACGGAAAAGTATGGTCCATCGAATCAAAAATTTATAACAGACCAATCATTAATAAGAAAATATTTTGAATAAAAAAAACACTTACTCATTATTATACGGTGTATTACGTAGTTCTTCAACTCCCAAGTCCCATAAAAGGAATAAAAGTAATCGAATTATAGATAAAAGCAACAGTAGACAGCTGGCCACGATGAACATGGACAAAACTGTTGTTGTTTCTTATCCCACTTGGCTGGCCAAGCCCACGAGCCCATACGACTCATTGCTTGAAGGGGAAGGAAGCAGCTTCTGTTGTGATGGAGCACCCGTTGGTAGAAGTCTGACTTTGGCTCCGTGACGCTCTTGCAGTCATAGGAGACCGGGACCTACGGCTTAAAGTGGATTCCGAACCACTACAAGCAAAAACTACAAAACTCCGAACCACTACAAAACTGAAACTAAAAATGGTTTTCTTCCTTAATTTAAAAGAAACCAGAAATCTAGAAAGTCTGATTAATATATCGTCTGTAATAGCATCCATAGATCACTATTTGTTCAATGAGTAGCTGCATTATTTAACTCAAAACCAATAATCCATAGATCGTTGATTCATGGTAATCATGCAACCTTCAATTGACTTTCCAGCTTAGTCGTATGTTCTTTTTAAAGGAATGAAGAACGCACTATAGGAAATTTATAGTTTATATACCCAGCCTGATCGGATTTTCAAGCATTAAAAATGCTATTTGCCTCCCCAAAATAACTTAGATTAGATCATTTCGATTTTATAACAGAAAAAACAAAGAAAGCCCAAGAAAAAATGTAACTTGTATTAAATTTTTATCGTTATGTTCTAAAGCAACATAAACTACTTCTAAATAACACTCAAACTTTTTGGGATCAAACAACATCTTTGATAATGTATTAATTTGGCAAAAATAATAAATAAAAATGGTTTGCCTGAGGAACACTTTGATGTTTAAGCATTTCAAATATATATGTAAAATTTCCTTACAAATTTGATTTGAACTACTTTTCAAACTTTAAAAAAGCAAATTTTGTGTACTATTTTCAATTGGTCACAGCCATACTACCACAAAAACCATAACAAATTAATAATAGTAATAAAAAAAAAACGTTATCTCATTTATTGAAATAATTATAGATTATTCATTATATTCAAATAAATGAAACCAAACGATAACTATACCCTTAGAATATTAATGCCTTTGTATATTTTGCCTATTAGTATGCTGTCAATTATTACTGTTTAATGCAATGACAAAAAAATTGGTATTTTTTTTTTCTACTTTTGTACTGTACAAATTAAAAAAGTACTAAATACTAAGAAAAAACATTGGATTGTTTAGTCTATTAGCTTTCAAAGTTATGATCACACTATTATATTTTTAATTACTGAAACAGTTTATTATATTGTGAATACTAAACAAATGATAATTAAATAAGATGGTTTTGAAATAAGCGTAATATTGCAGAAAATTAAAAATTTTCATTTTCTTTTTTTTATTTAATTTGAAAAGTAATTAATACAAATGCTTTTGTGCTTTTAGGCTATAGAACAACAATAAAAAAAAACTAATAAGGGAATTAGTTCTAATTTTAAGGTCAAGAAAACAAATGCATTAATATTTTGCTTCATGTTATCAATAACAAATAAAATTATAAAACTCGTTGAAAATCAAAATTATATTGATAATAGAAATGTTGTATTTTTGCATCTTTTACAATAATTGGAAAGTGCCCTTGCCTCGAACACCTGTCCAGTATTTAGAGCTGAAACAACGAATTCAGAGCATCTTTTGAAATGTCCAGGACTGAACAAGGAGGCTCAGCGCCAAGGAGAAGTCTTGCAGTTATATTAGGAGGCCAGGGGTCTCATGGACTGAAATAAAATGCCTACCTTCTTTATTTACACTCTCTCCTCTTGACTTTTTGTAATGTGTGAGACCGATTTATTGTTCATTGCTGTCTTGCGGTATATTTGCTTCGTTCTTGGAAAAAAAACTTGATACCTAATATTAAGTAATTCAAGCATAATTTGTTAAGCAGTGGATGAGAGATAAATTGCTGCTATAAGGAAATGATTAAAATTATATAAG
The DNA here is from genome assembly GCA_021605075.1 of Caerostris darwini. Lineage (NCBI taxonomy): Eukaryota > Metazoa > Arthropoda > Arachnida > Araneae > Araneidae > Caerostris > Caerostris darwini. Next base: position 56,203 of record BPLQ01011817.1, read on the forward strand.
TTTATTATGTATCATTTATTTATTGACTATTTTAGTTTAACTCTGCCATTTATAAACTACATTCAAATTTATTCATATATAAGTACCTCATCTCATTATATATATATATATATATATATATATATATATATATATATATATATATCGTCTTATATCATATCATATCCTATCTCATTTTATATAATATCAAGAATAGATACAGAAAAATATTTCCTACATTTAAAACGCATGAATTAATACTTCTGTATTTAAATTTTAGTATAGTATACATCAATTCCCTTTTTTTACACTTTTATTGAATTTTTATTTAATCATTTCCTTATAGCAGCAATTTATCTCTCATCCATTGCTTAACACATTATGCTTGAATTACTTAATATTAGGTATCAAGTTTTTTTTCCTAGACTTTTAACTTAAATGAAGACTCCAGGAACATTCTTTTTTTTTTTAATGATTTCCTGCCTGCTCACTATATCATTCTTTTTCTTCTATATTGGCGCAACAGTTTTCAATTTTCTTCAAACAACAATTTTCTTCTAAATTGGTGAGGTACCATTTATAGCTGTCTGTCTATTAATGACGGATTGTCCACAAGGTCTTTAATACGTCTTCATTATCATTTACAATGCGACAAACTTAGGAAAAATTAGACTGATTGGCCTTATTTCTCCCTTACATTTAACAGAAATATGAACTTCATTTTCTACGGAAAATTTAGCAATGTCCATAAATGGTTTTATATAAAAAAAGTAAATAAACAATGATAAAGACTATTTACTAGACTATTACTAAAGAAAGACTATTACTAAAGACTATTACTAAAGTCATTAAAGATGATATTAGAATAGCTAAATTTCACAGAATTTCAAGTATGACAAATATTACAGTTCAAAAACAAGAAAAGTTACTATTTCACTCAAAATAAGCCACAAATTTATTTTAAAAAGCTACAAGGAAATTTAAATATAATGCATTAAAAACTCAGTAATACACTTGCATAAATGTAAAATTTATGAAAGTTTCTATACTTACATTCATCGTACGTCATGATTGATTGTTTTTTCAAACCTGAATGAAGAAATGAACAAACGTTTTATAAACATAACAATGTTTTTTTTTATTAAGTAAAGAATATAGAAAATGATTAAAAAAATTTTTTTTTTTAAATCTGTGTTATTTAATAAAACCATTTAATCATTTTTTAATATTCCCTAGGAAGAGAATACACACTTATTTTTAATGGTAAATATACGTACATAATTTTATTTTCATTTATAAATAACGATGCTGCTATATCTAAATAAAAACAAAACGGCTACTTATGTTTAAAATTTAAATTATTTTCTTTTTTAAATATTTAAAATTTTTTCATTTAGTTGAATTCGCTTTCAATCAATTTTATCTTCAAAATCAATTTATTCATTAGTTATATTATTCCATAGTTACTTATTTTTTTCCAGTAACTGAGCCTTTAATTTCTATAAAATTCTACTAATTTCTTCCACCTTATTGTTCTGCTTTATAGATATTTTATAAAAGAAATGTAATTTTTCCTAAAAACTTGTGCTTTAAAAATCATCAATTTAACAGTGGATACAATCCTTCAAAACGTCCAAGAATAAACCCTTTCGGTGTTTTGATAAAATTTATTACCCCTCGAAATGTTTAAGCATTTGGTATGCACAATATTCTGTTAATAAATTAATCATTGTCCTTTAGCTAGTTAATTAGAATGATTCTACATATATATTCAATTACTGAGTAAAATAACCGGTGAAGTTCTATAGAGCATTATATTTCTACAACTTAAAATAATAAAACTAAGATATCCCCTATTTTCTTTTCAAATTATTCCATATTCAAAAAGTGCTCTTTCATCTTAGACAAAAATTAATAACAAAATCGAATTAGTTTTCCTTTATTTTAATAAAACTGTAAATTTAAAAAGAAAGCAACTCTTTATACAAATGCCAATGTTGTTAAAATATATATGTTTTACAATAATTTGTTTACATAATATTTTCAAGGTTTAACAGCTTGCTGAGGATTTAATAATTACAAATGATCAATTATAGAGAAATGCATAATATAGTGATCCCACTTTCTATAATTCTTCGTAGGGAAACTTTTTCATGAATATAATGAATATTTATAATATCTGGCAAAAATAGGATACCTATTTTCTATCATTTTGCTGGAATGTATAATTTAATATTTTCAAATTAAAATAAAATTTTTTTTAAATTTTTGGGGTGATTATACTTTAATTTTAGGATATTTTTTATTACAGAGAAATAAAGCAAATACTTGTATTTTATTCAAAATATGATTTATATTCAAAACAGCAATAAAACAAAGCCTAATCAACATGGAATATAATTTTTTTGTATTAAATGGTGAAAAATGCTTACCCTTAGATTATTATTTTTATGATGGTAGAATACTTCACTTTAGCTATAAATAAATGGATGCAAAATATAATAACTACGCAAAAAATAACTATAATATGAAACAGGAGTATTGTAAAAATAGGTACATAATTTTTTATTGCAGATCAAATGAAGCACTTCATTAAAGGAAGTTTTTGATTGTTTAGAAAAAAAAATTAAACCAGAATAAATTCGTAAAATTTTATTAAACTTGTTAATGAAATTGTTGAACAAATATTACTGTATAAAAAAAGTATTTGCTACAAAATATTAGACAAATTTTAAAATGCAGAAATATATGAATAAAAATCCAAACACTATCATTGCATTTAAAAAAAATTAGAAATATAATTTGAAAGATGAAGTAATTCATAATCATAAATTATGTAAACCATTTCAAATTCAAATGTTTTCAGTTAAAATGGTATATGCTTAAGCATACAAAATAGAATTAGTATTACAAATGTATTGTATTTTTGTAATAAATGATAAATTAATTAAATATGACATATCAAGTACATAAAAATTCATAAATTTGAAAATTCCCCTTAAAAATGTATAGATTGTTATAAAAACGTTAAAAATAAATTACATCAATAAAATATGTAGCTAAGATCAGATATGTTATTTAAAATCATCTGATATCCAATCAATATATTCTTAGAAAAAAGCTTAATTAAAAATGCATAAAACTAAAAGCTTATATACAACTAAGCATTTAAAAAGTAGAAATGATTCTAATATCATCAGAATATTAAAGACCAAATGAATAATAACGCGCATCCAAAAAGAACCATATTAGAAAAAAAATATAGCCGATGCAAGCCGAATCAAGCAAAATTAAAATGCACATACATGCAAATGTTTTAACAAGAGATTTAAACCTGAAACACGCCTCAATTAAAATTAAAATAAACAGGAAATTTTGATGATTTATGTTTAGGAATGAAAAATCTAATATAATTGTTTAAATTAAAATAATAAATATTAATCAGTTTGATAGAAAATTAAAAGGTCACAAATGCAAGGGAAAAGAAATGGAATTTTTTATTAAGTATTAAATGATCATAAATGTTTTGGAAAAATATCAAAATAATAAATTAAATCTTTGGTATCAAATTAAAGAAGATTGATATTCCATATTTATAAATAAAATGCACAATTTTTTTTTTATTTAAAACTACCAGAAATAGAGAGATTTTATCTACAACCTAGAAGGAAACAGTTGTTTCGTTTCTACAATAAAAAAAATAATTTGGCAAAAAGTGATTCATTGACAAACGTTCCAGGTTTCAATGCAATTTTAAATGACTATAAAATGTTTGCTTTTCTATTTCTGGCATAATATTTTTTCAGAAATTGACTTTATTATTATCCATGGATAAAGGAAACTGCATACAAAATGATATTTTTTATGTAAATCATATTAAAAAAACTATTTCATGTTATTCTTTTAAATTAGTTGGAAAAGAAATAATAAAAACCAGGTTTTTATTATTTCAAAAATTTAGAAAAACAATTTCGTATTATAATTATCATTGGTAATAATAATTATATTTAATATAGTTGTTAATATTCGCAACCTTTTAAATTAGATTATCTATTATTCAAAGGAAAGGAATTGCAAATGATATTAGGCTAAATGCTTAGCACTAAAACAAAAGCTTAATTCAATACTTGAAACTTGGTATTTGCTTAGTTTGACCAAAGTTTAAGCGACAGTATGCAAGCGAAATAGCAGTAAGTTCTCTATCAACCCGTAGAAGATAAGTTAGGAGTCTTTGGGGTGTCCTAGGTAGGATATTCGACATTTATCGACATATTTTCCCGTCATAAATTTTCTGTCATCATAGTTGTAAATACACAATATGAATTAAAATGTTTAGATGACGGAACACTTTTCATAGATTTTTTATTTTAAGAGTTGCATATATTGGAAATATTAAGTTATGGATTTGTTCAGTGCGTCTTAAGTAAGGATGTGAATAATATGAGTGAGAAAAAAGGTTTTTTTTTCTATAATAAAAACTCTATATTAGAATATTCCTATATTCATAACTGAGTGATGGAATTGCCTTTATTTAAGATAAAAATTCATTTTCAAACAATACAATATGGATCAATTAGAAATATAATCAATTATATTTATTATTATTATATCATTCAAAATTTGAAATGTTTTGAATCTTTTCTAATACTTAATATATGACTAAACTATCTATTTGCATAAATTATTCATATATTTTCCGTATGTTTATTTTCCATTCATATATTTATTTTCTCTCCATTCGTTTTCTCTTATCCTAACACATATACTATTTCTATATTATTTTAGAACTTTCATTCAATATAAACAGCTCAACTACACCAAACAACTTGATTATATAAATAAGGATTATTAATATCAATAGTAATCAATACAGAAGATTATAATAAACGTCGTTGTTAATTATATCTAGGTACATTTGCACATTAGAAACTTGCAGAGAATGAAATAATACAAACTTTTACAGTTGATTAAATATTACAAAACATATTAAAATAATAAAAACTGGTTATTCTATGTATTATTTAAAAAAATTTAATAACATAGATGAATGAATTTAATAACATCAAATCATTACCATATAAATCAATTTAAATACAATTATCAGAGAGAAAAACACTAACTCAATATGTAGTAAACTATTAAAATAGATAATTAATAAAAATAAAATTTTTTAACTATGATTTGGAAATGTTTCATCTAAATGTCACTAAAAGCAAGTGAAGTCTTCTTTAAAGTAAAATTAATACTTAAGTAGTTTGTTATCAGATTAGAAAAAAAATTATTTTTTATTTTCTAAATATATCCATTTTAAGCACTGTTTTTAGATTTTTTTTTTTTTTACTTTTTTTTAAGAACTTTCTTTATCCTATAAAATGCATGTTGTATATAATTTTCACCCTTATTGCATTTTTTATCTAAATTTAAGTAAAAAAAAATTATAAATATCTAAACTTATTTCTACAATGAATATTTTAGAGATCTTATTATTTTTCTTAGAACAGAGCATTTTTATCTGAAATTGGTGGCATATTCCGTAATATTCTTTACCTGTAATTTATTTCACTCAGTATACTTGAAACAGATTTTGTAAATATCTAAGATAACTTTTAGATATTTACAAAATCTGATACTCTAGAGAAATTGCAACAAAATAACTTAAAATACCATGTAAGTTTTGTTATTATAATTAAATATGAGAAATAAGCATACAAAATTGCAACCAGTAATATATATTTAACGTTATTCGACAAATTAAATAAATTATTGCATTTTTGAAATGATATTAATAACCAACTGTGTGTTATTTTGCAAAAATTCTAGCATGATAAGAATTTGCCGAAAATATACCAATTAAATAACTAATAATGATAGTTTAAAATAAACAACTAACAAAATATGGTAATAATTATAAAGATAACTATATATCATAATGAATAATTAACAACTTTCAATAAATTTAATGCAAAATTTGATATTTTGCTAAAGCTTTCTTTAAAATTCTTATAAAATTTTAAATCTTAAAATTCAGTTATAAGAAACATATTTAAATTTATTTAATGAAATTATTCATTACTTAAATTTAGAGACAGAAAAGAAATTAACTTTAAATGAATGAAATTGAATGCTCAAAATCAAAACAAGTGCTCGAAAAACATGTGAAGCAAAAAGTAACTTATTATATTTGTAATACATTTATAATATAATTTTTACTGAAACTTTTTCACAGTGTTATTTATTTAGTTCTCTTTTATAAAATGTTCTAAAAAGAATAATGACGATATTTTTATTACCAATCTTTTTAGATAATTTTGAAATTCAAATAATTTTTTCAAAATTATCTATAAAGATAACAAATAGCCAATAACAAAAATATTTCCCAGAGGGTTTAAAAACATATTTAAAAAAATAAATAATTGCTTACATTTTTTTTAAATGTATTATTAAAATTAAATATAAACTAATATATATATATGATGTATTTATATATTATAATTAACTCATTCATTTTTAAAATGATACTCCCTTAAATTCGCAGACGAAAGAACTTACCGAAGATGTTGATTCTTTAACGCTTCTTTCTGAAATAAATAAAGTTATTTCAACGCATCTCTCGTTTGATTCTGTTGTCATAGTACATTTCTGACATCATCCGCCTTCATTGGTGGCATTTATGTTGTTGTTGTTTCTTATCCCACTTGGCTGACCAAGCCCAAGAGCCCATACGTACTCATGGTTGAAGGGGAAGGAAGCAGCTTCTGTTGTGATGGAGCACCCGTAGGTAGAAGTCTGACTTTGGCTCCGTGATGCTCTCTTACAGTCATAGGAGACTGGGACCTACGGCTTAAAGTGGATTCCGAACCACTACAAACATCCATGGCACCGCCGGGATTTGAACCCGAAACCTGTGGCACCGAGCGCCAGAGCGCTAGACACTCGGTCATTCAGGTCCCAAATTTGTAAATGCCAACGGCACGCGGTGTTTCCAGGTGGTCACCCACCCAAGTACTGACCGCGCCCAATGATGCTTGACTTCGGTGATCTAACGAGAACCGGTATATTCACCACGGTATGGCCGTTGGTATTGTATTGGCCGTTTATTGTAGGGAGAAATGTGAGGGAGGTTTAAAGAGACAGAAATGGGGATTTAAAACATTTTTTCACCTTCAACTCATATAGAATTATTACATTACACCAATTTTAATACTGGACTTGAATTATCATCATTGTCTTCATTACCATTATTATTAGAAAAATAAGAACACTTGTTTTTGTTTCTCCTTTAATTGTTTTTTTTTCTACCATGAAGAATCTTTTATTATTTAATTTTTTTTAGGGCAAATATGATTGAATATATCTTTCTTTCTGAGTGGGAATCTGAAGAGAAAAGGCAAACTGTACAACTTTTCATTATTTGCAAAATATATTATTTGGTTGCATGTATATTCATTAGTTTCATTTTCATAATTCGTACAATGTTATGATATATTTTTAACGAAATAAGGATGGACTGAAATTCTGAAATAAATATAGCATAATTTCTTGCACATAATCCACAGATTATTCGTTAGAAACATTAGAATTTTTTCTCTTCTTCATTGGGTGTACTTTTCTTGGTAGAAGAGCTGTGAAAATGTTAAAAAATAAGATGGCGAATTTAGAAGTTTTTCTAACCATCAAATCAAGAATTATTATTTTGCGGAAGTTTCGCTATTCGATATCACTGCTATATTATTAGAAAAATTAGAAATCATAATTGTTAGAAATATTAGGAAACATGTGTTTATATTAACCACCATATTAGGAATACTAGAAACATGTGTCTATGTTAACTACCATTGTTATTAGGAATAATAGAAACATGTGTTTATGTTATTATTAATTATACTAGAAACTTGTTTATGTTAACTATCCTTATTAGTTATGCTGAAAACATGTGTTTATGTTAACCACCATTATTGTTAGGAATACTATAAATATGTGTTTACGTTGACCATTATTATTAGGGATACTAGAAACATATGTTTGCGTTTTCTGACAATTGTTTTCCTCTAATGTCCTTAAGAATCCTCTATCAGTATATTTTTTCGGAAAAATATGATGAGACATAATACAAATGTAAAGGAAAAAATAAATGTGTAGGATTTTAAAGAAAAAAAGCCAAAATATAGTATATCAAAATTGTCAACATTTTAATTTTCATAATTTTAACAATATTTGTGATGATGATTTAAGGATTGAATTTTTAGAATAAATACGATGGTGTAATTTCATGCATATAATCCATGAATTTTATGTTACAAAGCTTAAAATTTATTTGTACGTATTACAGGCTTCTGTGTGAATTTTTGCGTGAATTTTTTTTCTTGGAAATTTGTGTAAAACTGAGTTTCAAAACATCGCCGCCTAAAAACGTTTTTTTTTTTTTAAATAATAACTATAATTTAATTATGTGAAAAAATAAACTTCACAAAGTTTGCTAAAAATTAAGTAAAAAAGGCAAGTTAAAGCAAGTTTTGTAAAAAAAAAAGTCGTTCATATATATATATATATATGTACGACTATATATGCCATATGCATGTCCACAGTCGCGTCATATATCAAAAGTATCATCTCATCTCAAAGAGTCATCTCAGGAGTATAGTTCATTAAAATCGTAACAAAAATTTAATATAATTCTTTAATATAAATATCTAAATATCGAATTATATTCAAAGTACATAAAAGAATTCCCAAAAAAACTTGGAAAAATTTGGAAAACAATTTTTTTAAGTACTTGACTTTGTGTTAAAGTTTTCATCCAGATTAAATATAATGAAAATTTAAAAAAAATAATTTGGAATTTTAAAGAATTAAATTGCAATGACAACATCATATTAAGGACAAAAATATGTTACGATTTTACAAAATTTATATTTAATTAAATAAATATATATATGAAAATATCAATATAGTTTTTGACACATAGAGCTGATTTAATTCCCAACTAAATAATTAAAATATAGCAAATTTGATGTGGTGATTCTAAAAGATATCGCATATAAGTAATTTCATTTATATAAAAGCTGATTTTTTTCTAATCCACATTTGCCAGAGAAACTTATACAAGAATATATCCATGAATCTGTTATACATATATCCATGAACATTATCCATTAACGTTATACAAAACAGGTGGGCTGAGATGTTCGTAGACTGACACATAGATGGCGCTACTAGTATTAAATAAATATAATTTTTAGTTAGCACTAATCTTCAAAAGACGCGTGTATAAATTTGACAACTGTTGTACTATTAGTATGTGAGTTATAGCTTTTTTAGTGAAGCAAACAAAGCAACTTTTGTTAGTTTGAAAAAATGGATAAAAAGGAATTTCGTGTGCATTGCTTTTTGGCAAAAAAAAAAAAAAAATACTATTGAAGCCAAGGCTTGCTTGCTAAACATTATTCGGACTTTGCACCAGGAAAATCAATCGTAGAGAAGGGATGTGCTAAATTTAAACGAGGCGAAATGAGCAAAATCGACCCAAAACAACAACGAATTGATGTTTCTAAGCATTTTTTTCAGCTGTTCAATCTCAATAAACCCGAATTTTTGCTTCGATATGTGACAACGGATGAAACTTGGCTCCATCATTTCACACCGGAGTCCAATCGACAGTCAACCGAGTGGACTGCACGTGATGAACCGATTCCAAAACGTGTAAAGACGCAAAAGTCGGCTGGCAAGGTTATGGCATCATTATTTTGGGATACGCATGGTATAATATTTATTGACTATCTTACAAAGGGAAAAACCATAAACAGCGGCTATTACGTAGCGTTATTGGAGAGTTTGAAAGACGAAATCGCAGAAAAACGGTCTCAGTTGAAGAAGAAGAAAGTGCTGTTCCATCAAGACAATGCACCGTGTCACAAATCAATGAAAGCGATGGCAAAATTACTTGAACTGAGCTTCGAATTGCTTCCACATCCACCGTATTCTCCAGATCTGGCCCCCAGCGACTTTTTCATGTTCTCAGACCTCAAGAGGATGCTCGCTGGACAGAAATTTCGCGCCGAAGAGGTAAACGCCGAAACTGAAGGTCATTCTGAGGCTAAAGACAAATCATATTATAAAAATGGTATCGAAAAATTGTATGACCGCTATAATCATTCAATCGCCCTCGAAGGCATCTATATTGAATAATAAAATCAAATTCAATCAAAAGAATATTTCTATGCCAGCTTATGAATTTTTCAGCCCACCTGTTTTATCCACTATACATATATCCATCACTTCACATATATCCATGAATCTATTATCACTTCCTAAAACGATAATCATCACTTTTCAAAGTTTCTTTGTTCAATTACTAAAAATGGGGATTATATTTTTATTAAATGAGTTAATTAATTTTCCTCTTTTGAGATATAATGCTGATAAACAAACATATTATGCAAATTTCTAGATCAGTGGTAGAAGCAAAAAAAAAAAATAAAAAGCATTTTATGCAAGTCACAGCATTTATTTAAGCAACCCTTATTCTAATTAATTTTTACAAAATTTTAATTAATCGTTACGCTGATATTCAAAATATTTAATAAGTAAAATTAAAAGCAAAGAAGGGAGAGAGAAAAAAACATTTCTGACAGTTAAAAGATTTTTAATACTTCTAATTTTTTTTTCATAACACTGCCTGCTAAAAAAAAAATATTATGTTTAGGATTGCGTTTTTTTATGTAAATTATTTCAGAGATTTCAAATTCACTGAAAGTTCTATCAATAGGTTACTCTCGTATCTCATTAGTGTTTTAATCAATATTGTATAGATTTTGGAACTACTTTGCCAGCGGTTCTCAAACAGTTTTATTAAGCTTCTCCGTTCCTCCTTTCAGTATTAAAAAGCTTTAAAGTTTAATCTAAGTTATTTTATGTCCTTATTAATATTTTTAAGGCATATTTATCCTTGTTATGTTTGTTTTTATTGTTTATTAATTTAACTCATTTTAAATTCCCGTTAATATTTTATTTAATTTATTTAAATTTTAGTAGTAGTAGTAGTCATATTAAACCAGGATCTTTGGTTTAAAGTGGATTCCAAACTATTACAAACACCCATGCCACCACCGGAAGTCAAACCCGAAACCTGTGCGCTAGTCTCAGAGCATTAGTACCCCTAAAAAGGGCTTACATGTTCGAAATGAATCATTACACATTAAGGATTGTTAAATATTAATATAAACTTTCACAAAAAATTTAATGTTAGGAACACAGGCCTGGCTATAAATGATGCATTCATTTTTTTTTGTTTTTGTTTTTCGTCAAACATTTTATAGTGAAATTTAATTCTTTAAAATATGTGCCTGGTGGTTTTTACTATGGATTTATGCTAAGAAAAGCATTATATATAGCTTCAAATACTCAGATGAATATTTTAAATGTTATTAACTGCTCTAAAAGATGGTTTTATTACACATAAAAATATCTTATTTATTTTAGTACAAATTTAATATGTTTCAAATTATTCAAAAATGTTTTTATGGCTGAAGATTTCCTCCAATTGCTTTTCTCAGAAAAAGTTTAAAGCCTATGCCAGAAAAATATAAATTCGATGAATTTTTCGCATTATTATCCCATAATAAAGACCTCATTTTCTGTCTTTTATTTACTATTCAATTCGGCTGTTTTTAGTTCAAATGATGTTGGAATCCTTTGCACATTTCTCCGTCAAAACATGGAATAAAAAGATTAGGTTCAAAGGAATGTAAGAATTCAAACAAAGTATGTCTCAGAAATATTGTTTTTCCGATAAATCTTGAGTTAAGTCTCAATTTTCCTGACAATACAAATTTGGAAGGAGCATTTTGCACGGTATAAAAATGTGATCTTTGGAAGAGTTTTTTTAAATATTGTTTTTGTTGTTGTCGAATCCCTCATGGAAGGAAGGAAGGGGGATTCTGTTTTTGATAGATCACCCCTGGTAGAAGTCTCACTTCTGCTCGGTGGCGCTGAAGAAGGAAGGCGGGAGGAATTTCAGGGAGAACTATCCCGCATTGAGCTTTTAAATTATTGAGATACTTAGAACATTTAAATACATTATTAGTAGATAGATTATGTATAATTGCAAAATATATATATATTTTTTCTTTTTGATGGAAATTTTACCAAATAAAGTATCCATGAAACTTTTCATGGGATTTTGCGGCTTGGAAACCACAGGAGCAATAATTGCTCTTCGCATATCCTCCACATATTTTTATACATAAATTTGTACGTTTGCGAGCAACTAAAATAGTCTTAGTATTCCATTTTCGTTTAGACATTTTATTCTCTAAAATTATTCTTATTTAAACAATAAAGTTATTTTAAAGATATGTCCACTTTCTTAATACAATTTTAAATTTAACTTGATTTTCAGAATTTCAAAGATGTATAAAATTTCAAAATTTATCTATTTATTTTTAAATGAATTCATTGTGGCTTTCAGAAAATATTTCTAAACACTATTGAAAATATATTTTTATGTATTATATGTTTTTATGAGAGAAATACTATGCTGTTATTTTTTATCAAAATAATTTAATGAAGATTATAACGTTACTAATATATGCATCCTTTGTAGTTAATTTGGAGTGAGTGCAAGTTAGGCATAATTTTAATTAAAAGCATAATGAAAATTTGAGGTCTATAGATTATTATATGAGTCACAGCATAAAATATGTTTTTAAATCATGACATAACATATCAGTAAAATTATGTCAATATCTAATGATTAGGGAATCTTTAATCTTTTAATAATTTAAAAAATATTTAATTTTTACACATGCAGCATCAGTATACATCCATATTCATAAAATTTTATATTCAGGTCAAAACTCTTAAACTTTAAGCCTATGAATAAATTGATAAATTACAAGTAACGAGTTTTGAATATGTCTACACTGAAGTGACAAAAGTCATGGGATAGCAATATGCAAATTTTCAGATGGCAGTAGCATCGCGTAGAAGAGGTATAAATGCGCAGTGCTTTCGCAGAGCTTTCATTTCTGTTCAAGTTATTCATGTGAAGAGGTTTTGACGTGATGATGACCGCACGACGAGAATTAACAGACTTTGAACGCGGAATGTTAGTTGGAGCTAGACGCATGGGTCATGCCATTTCGGAAATCGTTAGGGAATTCAACATTCCCAGATCCACTGTATCAAGAGTGTGCCGAGAGTATGAAATTTCAGGCATAACATCTCACCATGGACAGCGCAGTGGTCGACCGCCTGCACTTAACGACCGAGACCGGCGACGTCTGCAAAGAGTCGTAAATTCTAACAGACAAGCAACACTGCGTCAAATAACCGCAGAAATCAATGTGGGACGTACAAGGGACTTGTCTGTTAGAACTGTGCGGAGAAATTTGGCTTTCTTGGGCTATTCCAGCAGAAGACCGACTAGAGTGTCTTTATTGACAGAACGACATCGCTTGCAGCGACTCTCGTGGGCACGTGAGCATATCGGTTGGTCCCTAGATGAATGGAAAACCGTGGCCTGGTCCGATGAGTCACGATTTCAGTTGGTAAGAGCTGATGGTAGGGTTCGAGTGTGGCGCAGACCCCACGAAGCCATGGACCCAAACTGTCAGCAAGGCACTGTTCAAGCTGGTGGTGGCTCCGTAATGGTGTGGGCTGTTTTTTCATGGCATGGACTTGGTCCTCTGGTGCGACTGGACCGAACATTGACTGGAAATGCTTATGTTCAGCTACTTGGAGATCACTTGCAGCCATTCATGAACTTCATGTACCCAAACAACGATGGGATTTTTATGGATGACAAGGCACCATGTCACCGGGCCACAACTGTTCGCGATTGGTTTGAAGAACATTCTGGACAATTCCAACGAATGATCTGGCCACCTAGATCGCCCGACATGAATCCCATCGAGCATTTATGGGACATCATCGAGAGGTCTGTTCGTGCCCAAAATCCTGCACCATCAACGCTTTCACAATTATGGACGTCTATCGAGACAGCATGGCTCAATATTCCTGCAGAAGACTTCCAACGACTTGTTGAGTCCATGCCACGTCGAGTTGCTGCACTTCGCCGGTCGAAAGGAAGGCCGACACGATATTAAGAGGTATCACATGACTTTTGTCACTTCAGTGTATTTACATTATTTAATTGATAATAGTATTGTGTTACTCTTTATTATTATTTTATTAAACTTATATAGCTATGTCCACAATAAATTAATTAGGGTTATTTCCTTAGGTGATTGTTTGAGAACTAAAACAAATAATGACATCAAATTTCACTTGGCGAAAACAAGAGCTGTTCAGTTTAACTTTGATTGCATTTTTTATAAACTAATCGCACTTCTGTTTATTTAATTGTTTTTGTGTTTTATTCCTGAATTTTTTTTTTCCTTTCCTGACTTTTTATCTCCATCTGATTACTTTTATATTTTTAGATATTCTTCTGTATTTTTAAATTATTATATAAACCACCCGCCTTGAATATTTTTCAGGCTCGTGAGATTTATCACACTTTTACAAAATATATTTTTTTTATAAAGGTCAATCTAATGAACAAAATAAGGGTTTAAGAATACAAATGAGTTTTACTAAAATTATGCCCAAAAGGAACATATAAAATGAAGTATCTGCTTAAATAGAATTTTTAAATTCATCCCAAGAAACATTCCTCTTGAGAAAGAAATTTTATTCATCTTTAATCCAATTTCTAGCTAAGAAATTAATTAAAAATACGATCAGCGATTATAGTGTAATACTTTTCTGACGGGAAGAGTTGTGACATTTCATTCCCAGGAGAGAGGAATGTATATTTTTTTTTAGCATTAAATTAACCCAGCATTAAATTTGAGAGCAGATAAGCAGTGTTGGGGATAATTATATTACATGCAAATAGTGTTTTTGTACTAATGAGAACAGCCTGTCACTCAAATCTGGTAGCATATATTCAGTGTCATGTGTAATGCGACCTCATTAAGAAATTAGTGAGTGTCTGAGCGATCTTCACAGGTTAAAAATATATAAGATGGACTATAGACTATAGTTGAGTTGTTGCACGTGATGGGTGATAGACCATGGGGTAAGAAAATGTCTACTCTATTAAGAAGTGTGGGAAGTTAACTCCTCCCCGATAGATTTTCTTAAAAGGAAGTTTCTGCAGAAGAAAGATGAGTGTTCTACGATGAGTCAACAATGATTGTTGTTTTTCTCTTTTTCTCTGAAGTGACTGAATAGGCTGGAGTTTCCGTCTGATTCCAAAGTAATTTTAATTTCGTGTATCGCTCTGACTGATAATTGAGGTCTGTGCAGATCAAATGTTTTTAGATTCGACATAGACTAGAGCAGGGGTCTCCAAACTACGGCCCGCCAGTGTCATCAATCCGGCCCGTGACAGCGAATAGCTTATTGTTGCTGTAATAAGTTGGATAAAAAAACACAGAATGATAATAACTCGGGTTTTATTGATTTACTAGGTAAAGCTTTATGGCAAACATTATAAGCAGAAAATTTAACTTAAGCATAACAATCAACAAATAATTGAAATGAATCCCACTAATATTATAAACTAGTAAACATCCCAAGGTTACCCTTGGTAGTTATGTTGGGGTAAAGAGTATCGCATATGTATGCATATCGATGTTTGGAATTTATATATTCCGTATCAAACATATGATATTTATCCCGAAAATCCCTCAGGAGAGGAAAAGCTAAATTAACGCGAATGAAACCGCGGGGTATCCACTTGTAAAAAATTACGAATGAGATTTATGTAATTGTGATTTTTCACTGACAATAGTTTGTAGTTAGCAAGCGTATACTCGCTCAGAGAAATTATAGATAATGGCAGGATTTGGACCTTTGTACTTACCGGAGTAAACAGTATGGCCCTAAGGCTGGAAAGTTTGGAGACCCCAGGACTAGAGAACACTGAAAATCTTTGACCTTGAAGTGAATTGTACTTGTCATTTAATCGTGCACTTGTGATCAAATTTAAATTTTATATTTTCTTTTCTTTGTATACTCTTTCTTTGTTACCCAGAATTCTGTATTTTTACATATATATATATATATATATTGCTTGTAAAAAAAAATAATGATCCTTAAAATGGCCTTCTTCTTGAACCAATTATAGGTCTAGTATAGACCGAGACGTTACAGCAAATAAATTCAGTTTTCTTTTTAATGCTAGGTTCAATCAGCATCATTGGGGAATGTACAAATAATATGAATTTTTCTGAGAATTTATTTTAATACTTGTTCATAAAATTATAGAAACCAGATTCGTTAAAATATACGAGATAATGATTAAAATCATATATATAATTTTGAAATATTGTTTATCTTATGGCTATTTGTGCAAATAATACTTTCTATGCATCACTATTTTTTCATGTTAACACAAAAATACACAATCAAATTTTGGAATTCTGTTGTCACCAATTTTTTTATCTAATTGATTTAATTTCTCATTTACCACTTATAAAAAAAAAACTTTATTTCCAGTAGGATTTAAAAGAATAATAATAAATTTATACGCGACTTGCGACAAATCAACATTGCCATATCACTGAAGAGATTGAAAGGAGTTTCGTGTTCTAAATGTGACAAATTCCTCTTACAATTCAATGACTCCAATTCAAAAATAAGGGCATAACATTAACAAGCAAGCCTTACAACCATTCATTTTTTAAGGCAAGTGGAAACAAAAACTAGAGAAAGAAAAGATAGGAATTTCTGCTTCACGGAAATGCGTACTATAGAGGTTAGCGTGATGAATAGCTCATTTTTCGAATTTAAATAATGCTATACATGGTAATTACTTTGAAATATACCGTGAAGTTAGTTATAATGAAATGAGGTCATTTGAGATTTTTGGCTTGCAACTGACAAAAAATATAGGCCTCACTGCTTTTCGTCATCTGTCCCTTTGAAGAAGATTGCATTTTAATTCTCTCCCCCACGAACGCTGGAGGTGCACAGGGAGGAAACAGGCTCCCTTCGAGTTTTTGTCATTGACATTGTGGTGCTAGCTATAAAAGGGTCTAGGAATTCAATGGCAGGTGCGTGTGAGGGGCTCGATCTCATTTCTTACTCCAATATGTGCTGCTGAAGGATGCCCGGAGGCATACAGCTCTGCCGATCCTTCAAATGTGGGTGAACAGAAATGTGCTCGTAGATAAGGGCTCTGTGGTGCAGCTGGCAATTACCGACGAGTAACAAGAGAGAATGAAACTCTCGATGTCTCAATTAACAGGATTTTCCCCTTCATCGAATAGATAAATTTTCGATTTTTCAAAACAGGAATTCCGCAGCGTTATTAAGACGAAAGTCTATTTAAATACATGCCGTACAAAATTATAGCTGTCCCAAATAATAGGATTTTCCCCTTCATCGAATAGATAAATTTTCGATTTTTCAAAACTGGAACTCCCCAGCTTTATTAAAACGAAAGTCTATTCAAATACATGTCGTACAAAATTATAGTGCACACAAAATTGAAAATAACATATCGCATATGATTTATATGAAAAAAACTACCTATGTAAATCTAATGCCATTGATTAATGCAACTGTCATTTATATTCATTTGAAAAGCACGCAGGCTTCATTTCTTTTTAATTTTATGATACATGTAAAAGATAATAAAAAATAACTGTGGCGTGCAATAAGATTTGTTGATAGAAGTTTTTGATAGCTTCAGTAAATCATTTTATATCAATTAATATATTTTTAAATGTTAAAATCCCTTGGGATATCATTAAAAAAAAAATGGTGGGGGGGGG